>JAQQZS010000018.1:21348228-21367023 GCA_030068045.1 Platyallabes tihoni | reverse complement strand
GCTGTCTTTTCCACCCCCCCCACATCGCCACGCCACCATCCCCCCCCCCTTTTTTTAACTGAAGCCCCATTTGTACTCATTAAAAACATCCGAATATTCAAATTCGGTGAAACTAGGCTTGAAGGAAACGCAACAAAAACAAAATTAAAGCAGAGACTTTGTACCCCAGGCATGAAATCAGATTAGGTTTGTAATTTGACAACACAAACGAAGACGGCTCACTTAGCAGAACCGTAAATGCGTACGCAGGCGTCGTTATCATCTGTCGAAGATAAACGCTTACTTTTTGTACTTCTGTAGCCGCTTCCACTTGTTGTTCACGTCGTGAGGATGCTGTCGCTAGGCGACTGAGAAAACACGTAGCACTGAGCATACGCTAGAGCCGAATCGAGATATCGATTTAACGAGCCGTCAAGTTTTGTGTTCGGACAATGGAAGCGCACGGTCACCATGGAAACCAGATCAAGCCATCAGAAATCCCAACGTCTTTGGGTAAATCACCAGGAGAAGATACAGTACTGTTACAGTTACACTATGATTTCTGAGCAAAATTCCGTGAGATTCGCCAGAACGAGAAACATTAGCTTTGTCATGAATGAGAATTAAAATAAAATTAATAAACTAAAATAGCTAAAAATATTATTTGTCATTCATTCCTGTATCCAAAGCTAGCATCCAATCCAATCCAATCCAATCTAAACACAGCATTCCTGCAGTCCTAAAATTTGTACCCGCACCCCACCACCCCCCCAGTAGAATTTGGCTAACCTTCCATCCTAGACGTGTGGACTTTCTTCCTAACTTGACCCGAGTTTGTTTTCCATTTTGTTTGACACCCGTTTCATTGCCTTCGCCAGCACCGTCAGCTCCACCTCAGGACGTTCAGGTGCTCAGTCTGAGCTCCACCAGCATTAAGGTGAGTTGGGTGCCACCTCCTGCTGCCAGCAGGCACGGCGCTATCGTCCGCTACACCGTGAGCTACCAGGCGGTGAACGGCGAGGACACCGAGCGGCACGAGGTGACGGATATTGGAGCGGATGCCACCAGTGTTTTAGTAGATGGGTTGGGGAAGTGGACAGAGTATGTGGTGCGGGTGAGGGCTCACACCGACGTCGGACCCGGGCCTGAGAGCGCGCCAGTGCGCATCCGAACCAACGAGGATGGTACGTCTCTAAAGTCCTGTCCGAAAGATGCAACATTTCCGCCTGGAATCTGAACTTTACTTCCTGCTCTTGTCCTTTTTTCATTTTAACTCCTGGCTGCTAACTGACTTGTGAGGTCTTTCTAGTCTTCTTGCTTCTTCTTGCCTTCAACATCTAACCTTCTAATATGTCTCTACTGGTTTCTACCATGTCTCTGCTAATATTTCCTTTAACCACAAGGATAATCGTGACTTAAAAATCATTTCTAAAGACGCAGTATATTGATTTTATACTTTTGTTTTAAACTTCATTTTACGAGATTGGTGGTTACAAGTGCTTGGAGTTAAACTTTAATTTGTTTATTGTTAAGACAATAAATAAATATGCTATTAGCATAAACGACAAAACTTCACAACCCTGAGCGAGGTCAAATCGTTCAACATTTTGAACGGAAATTTGTTCTGAAATTTTGAACGGGAATTTGTTTCTCGGAAATCAATGTTCTTCTTCATGTTCTGAACACGTCCAGGTTGCTAATTGATGGATGCAGGCCTTTCAATAAACATAAGTTTATCACTCTTAAACGTTTCCCAGCATGACGCTGTGTTCCTGAACATCTAGAGAGGGGATTGCTCATCGGGTATCAAGGTGTATTCCAAGATAACAGAACGATTGCTCTTTGTGGAGAGTGGTGGACTCTCATTGTGTCCCCTTACGTATTTTTTCAAGGTAGCAGAGCGTGAGGCGGCTAATGCAACAACCCTGTCTTGTTTGACGTCAATGTAGCCACAGGTCTTGTAGGAATCGTTACTGCCAAAGGTTGACTTGACGATGACGTCAAATCCCACTAAAGATACTGCTTTACTCCTAAGGTCCATTGGACCTACACACAGTCAGGGGTTGGTACTTTGGTCAAATAGATCACGCAATGCAATTCCTCATACTGTATATTCTAGACATATTTCCATTCCTGTCTCTGGGGTTGGGATTAAGGACTGGGAGTGACCAAGAGCATTGAGCAGCTGGGGCTTGGGGATTGACTTGGTGTTATCCAGTTGTAGATGAGGAGGAGCCTCTGTAGGATCTTCTGTAACTTCTTGCTAAGAAACATGGAATAAAAATCCCAGCATTTCTCAGGTTCAAAGCTAGACATAGGGGTGGTTTTGCTCTTCTTTTCAGGTTCTTGAGCTGTTTTTCCAAATCATTCCCCAGATTTGAGACCCGACTGAAAGCCTTTACCTTGAAGTGCAAAGTCCACCAGTCTGATAAGAGCAGCGGCGTTTCATGCGAGACGGGATACACGCAGTCCCTCAGTAGACAACACACGCTTTGTCTCCAAATAACCGGATTTGCTTCGCTCTCCTGGACACACTAGGCTTTTCTCCTCACGCTCTTTCGCGTGGTGCTGGAGGGCTGAGGTTTTCTCCTGCCCCTCCTTTCCTTCACCAGAACACAGAGCTCTCATTTTTTTCCCCTCTATTCCCTTTACAGTTCATTTCAGCCTCTTGTTCATTCTCTTCCTCTTTTGGCTCGGGGACATTCCAGTCATCCCGACTCCACCCTTTACTTCTCTTCCCTCCATCTTCTCTCTTTTCATTCACCTTTCATCCAGAACCTTCTCCTGCTTCCTTTTTACTCGTTTCTCTTCAAGCGTCTCTTTTATTTATTTATTTTTTAACTCATCTCTTACTAACTTATTTTTCCACCACTTCTCCCGGATCCCACAAGACCGCCATCTATAATTAATGTATTTGAAGTTTCTCTACTGTAATTAACAAGTTTTTCAACACATTTCCCCACATACACACACGCACACACACACACACACACACTTCACTATCCTTAATTCTTCTCTCTCTCTTTGCACTGCTGAAACGAGTTTCCTTTATGACTTCTAAAGGTTTTGCTGGATCATCATATTACTTTAAGAGTTTTAAGGAAAGTGGTAAATTGTTTCAAGTCTAAAAATATTCTCTGGATGGCCCCGAGGTACCACGTAAACAGAACACTTGTCACAAGTACACTTCCTTTGGGAAGACGTTAACAAGCATATAAAGGCTTGTATAGTGTAGTTACACAGACGTCTAAGTTAATAATTAGAGATTTAATTATTAATTGAAAGTTAGCAGCATGATAGTGATCTGTCCTAAATCCTAGATCTCTTAGTCAAATAATTGGTTAATAAAATAAACAAATAAATTAATAAAGAAAATAAGCACTGATGTTTTTTTTTCTCAATTTTTTAAACGTTTTTTATCAGCAGTTGTTTTTACATGACCTCATCTTATCTTACCTTAGATTAAAAGTCTGTTTTTTAAAAAAAAAAAAAACAATTTATTTTTCATATTTTGGTCACCTTTTCTTTTTTTTTTTTCCGGTCAGTTCTTCCAAAAAAAAAAAGAAAAAAAAAAACGGTTCAGCTACTTTCAACTTCAAAGTTAATGCAAAAAAAAAGAAGAAGAAAGGCTTTAGGGTTTGAGAGAAACTAGGCGTATCGGTTTGCTCGAGAAACTTAACCACTAAGATTTCGTGAGTGTGTGTGCGAGTGTGTGTGTGGGGGGTTTAAAAGAACATTAAAACATATACGCTACTTTGATGCTGAGCAACATAATAAATTTCGCTTTAGTCCCGGTGCCCTGAGGTGCCTGCTAATTCTTTTCTCAGATGCATTCAGATGCATGCTAACTTTCTCATTTTTACTGCTCGCTGCATCTGAGGGACGAGTCCGGGCCTTTTCTTCTTCGCTTTTCCACACCGAGCTACAAAATATGCTTTAGTACCTGGCACCCTGAGGTATTTGTTAGGTGGGGTGTTAACAAGATACAGCCTTTAAAATGCATATTCCTTATTGACTTTTGTATTTATGTAACTTTTCCCTATTTTTTTTTTTATGTGCCTACCCTGGTGCGTTTTTTTTTTTGTTTGTTTTTTTTTTCCTACATGGAACTTGTCAAAACTTTCATGGCTCTCCAAAGCCTAATTAAAAAACTATATTTTTTTAAAGTTTTATCATAAAAAAATAAAAGAAAAAACTGTTTGCAATTAAAACAATTTGCTTCTTTTAGCAAAACAAAAACAAGTAGGGGTAGGTCTACTGTAATAGAGAACATCAAAAGAAAATAATGTTGCACTGTAGCTAGTATTATAACTATAACCAAATACAACCAACAAACCGAAAATATAAAAAAATACACTGAAGTAGAAATAAACAGCTAGATTTAAACATCAACATCATTAAAAAAAAAACATTAAAAAAGAGGTATATATATGGAATGTAGCCGATTCGATATTATCGCGATGCCCAGGTGCCGATTCTATAAATATATTTTATAAATATCCGAATTAAATATAAGATAATTGTATTTATTTTCTTACAGTCCTAAACAACCTTAGTTAATAATTTACTCCTGGATGCTGCCAATGTGTGAATAGTTCAGACTGCGCCACCTGCAGGAATTCAGAACCTAGAAACTGCAACCTTTGATATCACCTTAAAAATGTATTAATTAAAAAATTTAATTTACGAGCCAGTGTGTGCAAAAAGGAAGGGTAAAAAGGAAGAAGGGAAAAAAAGTCATTGATGATCTGCCAAAACTTTGTGTCCTTTACCCCCTCCCCCACCACCACCACCCCCCCCAAAAAAAAACATACTTATATAAGCCTATATTCTCTACACAGTGCCTGGAGCTCCTCCTCGTAAGGTCGAGGTCGAAGCGGTCAACTCGACGGCTATCCGTGTGACGTGGAAGCCGCCGATCTCGGGAAAGCAGCACGGTCAGATCCGCGGCTATCAGGTGATTTACTCGCGGCTGGAGAACGGTGAGCCGCGAGGGCAGCCAAACATCATGGACGTAGCGCTGCCTGAAGCCCAGGTAAACATTATGATGACCTCAGCATCACTATGGTTATCACTTTTTTTTTTTTCTTTTTAGTTACTATGTTTCCCCAACAGGGCGGCGCCGTCTGACATTTACATATGGTAATATTATTATCAGGTTTGTTTGTTTTTTTTGTGCAACTTATTATTTTTACTGGAGCAGAACGTGCGTGGCCTTTTCAAAGCCCTTTTTATCCGCCGTAGGCTCTGATCCATATGCACTGCCTTGTTACTGTTTATTCATTTTATTTATATATTTATTTACATTTCTTTACATGTGCTGGAGAGGGGGCTTTTTTTCCCCCTTCCTTTCTTTTTTTTTTTTTTTGACTCACATCGGATTAAAATGAGGACTACAGCCTGAAGAAGCGAGAGTGTGTGTGTGTGTGTGTGTGTGTGTGTGTGTGTGTGTGCTGAGGCAGAGGGAAGACAGTAATCCTTAAGAGGGATTTGGATTTTCATGAATATTTTAAAGCAGGAGGAGATCAGACTTTTTTCTTTTTTTTTTTTCCTTTTTTTTTTTTTGAGACGTCAGGGAATTCTCGCACACGGAACACCTATACATTTTTAATCTGTCTCCACCGGCGTGTCGTGAGTGTTCCTCTCCGTCAGATTAGCAGCTGTTGAATGTCTGATAGCGATTGGTCAGGATGGAGGTGGGGGGAACACGGGAGGGGGGGGGGTGGGGGGTGTTGATCGCTTTCTAGACTAGATCATAGTTTATATGGAAAAAAAACCTCGTAGCCGTGATTTTTAAGCCGTAGTCGTGTTGTATCGTCTCTCTCTCTCTCTCTCTCTCTCTCTCTCTACACTGTAGTAGTAGTAGTTATTTGTATGTGTGGGCGATTTAAGTGTGAACAAGGACAGACCTAGAGCCTACACACACACACACACACACACATACACAGTGCCCTGGTTCCAGTGCTAAATTTAACCGTGTGGACGAGTGAACACACGACTCTGATCCGGCCACCGCGCCGTCCTGATGTCTCCGATGGAGCGACACGAGCACCGCGTTCTTTAATCAGCGCCTGTTCGGGTGGTGTGTTAATGAAGTGAGACACATAGCGAGTGTGTGTGAGTGTGTGTGTTTGTGTGTGTGTGGGTTATATACAAAATGTATAGGCGCTGCATTATGGATGTAACACACCTTCTGCCTGGCGAAGAGGAAAAACAAGCAGCCCTCAGGGTTTCTCTTTGCATTCTATGTTGCATCAGTGCTGTGTGTGTGTGTGTGTGTGTGTGTGTGTGTGTGGGTTGTTCTACAATTCAATATAAGAGTGAACTTCACTCTTTGTGACAGGCATGCGTCTGAACACTATCTCCTCATTATCCCCGCCCCGTGGGCGTGTCCCAAACCGAGTGTGGGCGTGCCCTATGGCCTGGGTCAGCATATCTTTACAAACGCATGTGGGCGTGTCTGAATTGCACCTGAGACGATACTCAGGACACTACATGGTCTTACTGTTTATCAGTGCACTGGGCGTATTCCAAATCGCACTCTCGCCTTGTTAGTGCACTGTGGGCGTGTCCCAATCCACACACACACACACACACGCGCGCGCACACACACACACACACACACACACTGTACACTATATTGGCCATCCTGGGTATTTCCCCCCTCCTTTGCAGTGCATTGTGGGATCCCGTGCATGCGTTAAGTAATTTCTTTTTCTACGATGCCGAGTAATGATCCCTGAACTAGTGCACTAGATAGGACGTAGGGATTAAGTTTTACTCCCCAAAGTGATCTTGCGATTTATATATATTTTTTTGCAGATTCGTCTTAGCTTCGGGACGTGAATGATGTCCAACACTTTCCGTTCCACTTTCCGTCTGCTCTGCTTCAGTACATTGTGTGTGTGTGTGTGTGTGTGTGTGTGTGTGTGTGTGTGTGTGTGTGTGCGTCGGGGTTAATGGGATTTCGTGCTCGGGGTAACACCGCAGGGGTCCGCGCTGAGAAAATGTGCTCCCGGTCCGCGGAGGATTCGCTCTCCCTCAGCGCAGAACAAAAAGTTTGTGAGGTGTGTGTGTGGCGTCTGAGTGCAGATGAAATATGTGTATGTGTGTGTGTGCGAGTTCGGAGTGTGTGTGTCCTGATCAAAAGTGTGTGAAGGTAGTTGTGACAGTCCCGAATCCATGTTTTCTTAACAGGAGGTAATCGTTACACTGTAACTTGTTTCTTGAAATAATTGTAAGCCCCGCCCCTGAAAGATGTAGATCCATCCACATGGCCCCGCCCCTTTTTAAATGCCATCCTATCAGCTTTTTGGGAAAAACCATATCTCCCTGGCCCCTCCCACTCAGAGCATATGATCTCCCAGGCCACGCCCCCTCAGATCACCTTTGTCCATATGATCTCCCAGACCACACCACTTATCTCTCTGAATTTTTGGATCCATCAACTTAGCCACACCCCTTTTACCTGGATTTCACCTGACCCCACCTCCTCGCCTCTTTAATGCCTTGCACTTGACTCCACCTCTTTAGCTAAGGTACCCTGTCCTTTGTTCCCTCACATCTTTCAAGCTACACATGTAGCCCCGCCCCTGCGCTCTTCGCAGCCTTCTTCTTCTTCACTAAACCCTTTTATCTCCAGACTCCGCCCCTTCACCTTTCTAAACAGCTACTTGTTTCAGTCTTCTCAGATGATCACCTAGCCACACCTCCTCAGTTACTCTTAGCTCCGCCCCCCCAAAGTTCAACAGCGGTTATCCTGGGCCCGCCTCTAGCCCTCTGTCCATTTGGTTCTCCACACACCTCCACCTAATTGTTTAACCTTCTTTAAAAAAAGACTTTGATGTTTTTTTTTTCTCCATGTGTTGTAAAATCATGAAATGAAACCGTTCCAAAGCAGTGCATTGTATACAGACTAATCTGAGGGCTCTGATTGGCTGAACATGATCGTGGTGCGCGGTTACGCGCTACCGTTTAAGCGCTGTGTGTTATTGTGTGTTATTCATTAATTTATTTATTTATCGTGTTCTTGTGTTCTCAGGTAAGTGACGAAGGTTCCTCATGATGTTCTTGTTCATGATGTCATCCTCCCTTGTCTGTGCACACGCTCAGCGGACACGTTAGAACGTCTCGTACCGTATACGCCCAGTATACGTCCAGTACCTCACGGTAGCTGTGGCACAAAAGTATTGGCGCCTTAGTGCTCTTCTACGGGAAATGGGCGTGGACTAGGCAGGTACAAGGGCAGGGGGTGTTACCTTTATTTATTTTTATAGTATTTCATGGCAGACGAGTGAACACCAGCCAGATCGCACTCTATATGGAGCACAGACGTTATAAAATGTCCGCTGAGTGTACATTATGTATATATTGTCTCTCTTTCTCTCTAACGCTCAGGTTTATTTTTTTGCATAATGATGTCTTTCTTACCAGATGTATTCCCTACTTCCCTACTCCTCTTTCTCACTCTTTGTCTCTCTCTCTCTCACTCTTGCTCTCTCACTGCATGTGATTAATTCTCACTTTTCATCAGTTGTAGTACCGAATGAAAAGTACCCATGCTTTGTTTTTCCTTCCATCATTAGTACCCTTTATTCACTCATTCTCCCTCCTCCCTTTCCTTCTGTGTGTGTGTGTGTGTGTGTGTGTGTGTGTGATTCCTACGCTCAGTGGAACATTGAGGACACCACGGAATATGTGAGTAACCTGAGTGTGAGCCGGGGTGTGCGGCGCCGGGACACGCTGTGTGTTCTTGCTTCCTTGTGTGTGTTTGGGTGTGTGGTGTGTGTTTCTTTTTTTTTTTGCTTTTGACTGGGAACTAACACACCTCTCTGTTAGGGCGGGGCTAACGGTTTATGTGTGTGTGTGTGTGTGTGTGTGTGCGCGTGTGTGTGCTTACAGATAGCATGAACGTGCAGCCTGAAGTGGCTATTTAATTCTAATATTAAGTTAGAATATTATATATTTTTAAGTCTAATATTTAATTCCTACACAATATACACACTATATACAAAAACACATCATTATACAGCAGCATGTAAACCTCAGAAAGAACATTTCCCATATAGAACATTACCGTAATTACTGGAGTAGCACGCCTACCGTAAACACTGTAATAAATGGACATTGATTTATTTAACGCAACAAAAATGCTGATGTGTAAAGATTTTAACGTTTATATGGAAAATCAATGATTTTCAACAGTCAATATTTACGTATTTTTTTCTTTTTGTTTTTTTTAATTGCGCTAAGTTAAAGTTAAACAACGTTCTCCAAACGGAAGTCTTTCCACATTCTCGTTTTCAGGAATTTTGGACAGACAGGTTTTAACTTTTTGGCTTCGTTTATTCCTGACACGAGTAGCTTGGATATTTAAAAAGAAAATTTTTTAGGTTTCAAGTTGAGGAGCAAGTTTAAAACACACACACACACACACACACACACACAAAAATTAGGACATAATGGCGGAAAAAAGTCCTGTTATGTTAGTAAATTTTTACTAGTAAGAATTAGAATTCACAATGTCTGTAATTGTGTTATTTTTAGTAGGTTGTTTATTTTTTACTAGTAGGAATTTTATTTTAACTAAGTCAGAATTAATATCGAAGCTGTCTAATTTTATTTGGACTACTGTAGCTATTGTTACAGTTTAATTTGTCTAGTAAAAGCGAAGTTACAGATATTCAAGCTAAATTTCTACCAGGAAAAATTCTCAATGCGAGTCATTTCAAATCTTTATAAAAAATAAACATTGTAGAAATCTGAATTTATTGCGGATCATTAAAACTAATGAAGTATGAATACATGGACGCGAGTAACAGCTTACAAGGTAGTGCAGATGCTAGAGGACAAATGCTTCTTTGTAGTCCAGAAAAGATGGTCTCTCTGTGTGTGTGTGTGTGTGTGTGAGGGAGAGAGAAAGTGTGAGTGTGTGTGGTTATGTAATACAAGCTGGGTCAGGACACGACATACTCTTCTCTCTTTTACTCAGAAACTGTTTGAGTTTCTGGTATTAAATCCTCTTAGTGTCGAGACTCTGTGATGGAGGAGGAGAAAAGAGGGCGGAGTCAAGATGCAAGAGAGTCACCAGCTCGCTCAGGATTCAGATCAGATTTGCAGAAACGCTAATACTGACAGGGATTTAAAAAAAAAAAAAAAAACGTAGCGCTAGTGTCTGAAAAGCTTTTCGTGCGTGTAGTTACAACCCTCAAAAACTCCGTCTGCCAGATTTGCATCAAAAAAACGTGACGTTCGTCCGTGTCGAGTGGCGCATCGATCTTAGGCGCCGTTAAGAAATCACATGACGCACACCTTCGCTTAATTTATTCCATCAGTCAACCATGTTGTGAAAGCGGGGTGTCAACTGCCTAATGAGGCCGCTAATGAAGTGTGACCGTACGCTGCACTGCTGAGTGAACACACCCGGCCTGTTTTTAGCTTACACACACACACACACACACACACACTCAGACAGACAGACAAATCTGAGTAATTATCTTATTTCAAACGTGTGTTTAAGTTCCTCAGCCAAAACATAACAGTTCACACCTGCACTTTTTATGTACAAACGACGCTAAACCGCAAACTGTTAGATTTTTGTCCAGTTTGTGCAGATGTTTGAGACCTGATCAAACGGTGTTGAACAAATGTGATTAAATATCTGACACGACCTCACTGACCTTAAAAAAAGAAACGTAAAGTGTAACCTAGCAGACGGGGATTAGTAATTAGGATGTTTAATTATCGCTGAATGATCGGACAGGAAGATCGTATCGTGTGTGCGTTTCTGTAGTCGCCGGTCCTGCCCGAACGCGACACCGCACACAATCCGAAAACCTCCTGCGGCTCAACCGAACCTTTAATCACAGCTCTGATCCGAACAGCACGTCGTTTTTAATCTCATGCCGTAGCTTTATTAGCTCTAATAACTTTTATCTAACTATTTAATTATAAATATTTTCCGGTAACTTTAAAATCAATTCTAGAAATTGAATATTTAAACGTAAAAAAATTTGCACCATGATATGTGTAATTTTATTTGGACTAGCTATTGTTACAGTTTAATTTGTCTACTAAAAGCGAAGTTACAGATATTCAAGCTAAATTTCTACCAGGAACAATTCACCTTTTGAATGCGAGTCATTTAAAATCTTTATGAAAAAACATTGTAGAAATCTGAATTTATTGCGGATCATTAAAACTAATGAAGTAGAAATACGTGGATCGTACACCAGCTGTATAGCAGTGTTTCATTAAATTTTTTTTACTTATAACTAATAAGAAATAAATAATATTAATTATTAATTATTTGTACATTTATATTTTTAGATCTTTAAATATTATTTGACAAAATGTATATTTTACATTACTAGCATGTACTTACGATACTAAACAAAAACCAACAAAGCATTCACTGTCTAACCAAACAGCATTCACTGTTTGGAAATTTTCCAAACATTAACTGTTTGTTTTAAAAGAACTGAGTCACTGTTAAAAGTTTGTGCTAATCCTAGCGAGCGTCACCCGCGCGTTCATGATTCCAGCGACATTGAATCAAAGATTTGCTCAGCTGTATGCAAATTAAGCAAGTAATACAATAAAGTGTGACTTTATGCTGTAAAGCTGTTTTTAGTTTAAACAAGCAATTCTTCGATGTTGTCCGACGCTTTAGTTCGCGACTTCTTTACTGTAATTAATTTTTATGTAATTACTAAAAAAACAAACAGGATGAGATACTAAGGCTTTTCACCTCGTCCCGTCTTACACGCGCTCTCGTTACACTGGCGCAGGAACCGTATGAGGAAAACTAAAGCAGGACTCCAGGTGTGCTTTGTTCCCAGCGCTTTACCCCCATGTCTCATTATTCACCTGTCTGTTTGCGTGTGTGTGTGTGTGTGCGTGTTTGCGTTCGTGCTGCCGCTTGTGTGTGATCTGTTTGCTTTTGTTCCAGCATTCGGCCGGTTCCAGCCGCCGTGTGTGTCATTGTTCTGCCACGCTGTAATTAACTCATGATGATCGAACTCCATCCTTATGAGAAACTCACAACGGGTTCCATCATCGAAACATACGGGTCCTTTTTCTTTTTTTTTAAGAGGACGCTCCGGTTAAATTCAGAAAATAACAGATGTGTAGATTGAAATGTTTCAGAAACTGGAACTAGACCTGGATTTAACGCCAAAGTCAAAGAGAATACAAGATTAAAGAAGCCCGATAGAACCAAAATGTTTGTTGAATTATAGTCAAATTATGTAATCGTATATTGAGCATCGTTTTTTTTTTTTTTTTTTCCAAAAAAAGTTTTTCCAATTTATTTAATTTGGAAAAATTCAGCATTATTCACAAATTCTACTAAACAAAATTTTAAGTTTTTGAATTCTACGTCCTCTTAAAAACATGTCTATATACAGTAGACGGATCTGTTCGCGGCAGAACTCTGACACAGACGGACCCGTTCCTCTGGTCGCTCTCTGTGTGGTTTGGAAAAATAAATGTTTCTCCTCTGTGTGTGTTTTTAAAACAGAGCTGAGTGTCGAGCACCTGGTCAGAAAGTCTGATGGTTTTAAACCCCGGCGTGTGTTGATAAGGGTTCCTGTGTGTGTGTGTGCAGGTGGTTTGTCCATGGTGTGTGTGTTTGGGCATTGTGTGTGTCGAAGGGTGAGGGTTGCCAGGTTATTTGGGGCTCAAATGGTTTTTGTTTAACAGGAAGCCATCATCTCAGGCCTGATCTCGGAGACGTCGTACTCGGTTACGGTAGCGGCGTACAACACGCGAGGAGACGGAGCGCGGAGCAAAGCCAAGGTCATCAAGACCACGGGAGCAGGTAGAGGAACAGTCTGAAATGTTTTACTGAATAGTAAAAGTACTTGCACTGGATAAATATATATAAAAAATTTAAATAAAAAGAATTCATTATTTTAAAAATATACTGTATTTAAAAAATGCATAATTCATTATGTGATGGGCCCTGGCTAAAAACTAAATAAAATTGAATAAATTAGTTACACCTTCAAACTTTTAACTTCAACAAAAACTGTTCTTACGCGAAAATTACAGATCACTGAAAATCACAAAAAGTAAAATGAATTAAAAAACAACTATGAAATCAAAGTCTTATTTGACCCAATTTTGTATGTTTTATGTTATTTTATGTTATTTTGTATTTTTTATGTCTTTTTGTCTAAATACTTTTTTGAAATATTTGGTCGCATTACAAATTATTTTTGGGACATTTTCATGTACAACTACTAAAAAAAAAATTTTCTAAAACTGTCATAGAAATATGAGTTGACGGCTGGTAACTGGAACAGAGATTAGATCCGCACATAAATATTATGACGTAAACACACAAGACCGGCGGTTCCTTCAGGTCCTAACAGCACAATAAAACAATCGCGCGATAAGTAATACAATAAACCCCATCCCAACTGACGTCAGACGCTCGGTCCCCGAAACAGCAGATCTCTGAATAAAGCCGAGGTCTGGAACTTTGGAAGAAATAAAATCTCAGAACGGTGAGTCACGCAGTTAAAACCATATTAAACTGGTTTTATATGAAGTGTAACAGCAGGCCTCTGAATGGAGAGAAAGTCCAAAAAAAAAAAAAAAGTCCACCATAAACAGCGTAACATGGCTCTCGAGTTCAGTATCAGCAAGTCCTGCTGTGAATCCGAATAAAAATGGTCTTAAATGAAGTGAGGCATGGTGGAGCCATAGTGTGAGACCTTCACCAGATGCTTCTACATTACACGCCCCAAATTAGACATCTCGGGTCGTTAAACAAGCAGGTACATGCTGTTAGCTCGGTGCTTGGTGCAGCAGGACTGTTTATTAATAACAGTGTCTTTACGGATGTCTTAACTTTTGGGCCTGAATCCATGGAGAGCACGAGAAGGTCAAGTTCTGAGAACGCAAGAAGAATAAAAAGTATAAAGAAGTATAAAACACTTCTCAATTTATTAATAATAATAATAATATATGCAGGCTGTTAGCTGTAATCTATAGTTGCTAAGCAACACATTGGACATCAGAGATTGAGTATTCCATAGACATCCCACTGGCTTGTGCTTGAAAAATTTCAAGTATGTCTTTTTTTTTTTTTTTCGCCAACGAGAGTCCGAGTGGGAATCGAATTCATCTCCTCGAACTTCTTAACACGTTACTCTTGTAAACTCCTCTCTTATTCCACCCTGCAGTCCCCAGTGATCCTCCCGTGATACATTTGAGGTCTTAATTGTATATATGGACCTTAGGAAAGATAGCAATAAAGTGGGAAATGTGATTAAAATGGCCTTAAATGAAGTCAGACTCGCTGCCTGTGAAACAGCAGGCCTTTAAATCGAAACCCGAGTCTGAAACTCTTCAGGGAGCTCCAGCAAGATTAGCTTCCACCAATGCAACAGCTAATGGAGAGCCTAATAAAGTCTAATAAAACTGTAAATGGTATTAAAATGACCTTAAATGAAGTCAGACGTCCAGCCTCTGAAACGGTGGGTGTCTGGGGGGAAAAAGTGGAGCGCAAAAAATAAAAAAATAATTCTAAACCATTTCCAAGTGCACATAAAAAAGGAGCGAGGCATGCTACTGAATGGAATTCAAATGGTCTTTGATTAGCAATTAAACAAAGAGTGGTATTAAAGTGGTATTAAGTGACGTCAGACTCTGTGTCTCTGAAACTGTAAAGGCTTCAAATGGAGCCAGGGCTCGTCGTTAAAACCAGACACGAACCCACCATTTTCTCAGCTGCTAAATATATATTTAATATTGCTAATAATTATCAAAGTAAGTGGCTGTTAGCAAAGTGTTCAGGCAGGATATTGATAACAAGATTAGAGTATGATGATATAAGCACAGTCTGTGAAGTCTGACTTTCCAAACTTGCCACTTTTTGAAGCAGCAGGTGTCTGGACAGGTGAGGCGTTTAACCTACACCCGTCTTAACCCATAATCAGACATTTTAGGTCGTAAGATTATGTTGACCCCAGGACAGATAGCGATAAACTATCAAACAGGATTAAATTGGGATTAGATGAAGTCAGATGTAGGGTCCCTGAAGTACTGGGACACAAAAAGGAGAGCAAAGTCAGAAACCCTTCAGGGACCATGGAAAGTTTAGCACCAGATAATGGGAAGGCTTTAGCAATAGCAATAAAACGTAGCCCTCGTGAAGGTCATTAAAACCAAATGCAAATGATCTCTCGGACTAAAGACAAGGGTCCTTCCAGTTTCCACACGTATAGTTTTAGACCAAGTCTCCAGAAGAGTCTTTGAATTTTATTTTTTCCAATGTTTCCTTGCTTACAGTTCCTGGCAAGCCGACCATGCTCATTAGCATTACCATCGGCAACACCGCCCTCATCCAATGGCAGCCACCGAAGGACCTGCCCGGCGAGCTGATTGGCTACCGTTTACGCTACAAGCGGGTGGACGAGGAATCGTTCACAGTGCACAACTTCGGAAGCTCGGATGACCACTACACGGCGACAGGTCTCTTCAAAGGTGCCACATACAGCTTCCATTTGAGCGGCAAAAACCGTGCAGGCACCGGAGAAGAGTTTGTCAAGAACATCAGCACGCAAGAGGAAGCTCCCAGTGGATTCCCGCTAAATCTGAGCGTGGTGGGACTTACCACCACGACCACACGGCTGACGTGGGCACCGCCGGCTCCGGCCGAGCGGAACGGAAGGATCACTCATTATATCGTTGTTTACAGAGACATCAACAGCCTGCAGAACAGCACGAATCGTACCACAGAGACGCAAATGACGCTGCACGACCTTCGACCTGACACCACCTACGACATCCGCATCCAAGCATTCACCAGCAAGGGGGGTGGACCCATGAGCCCCAGCATCCAGAGCAGGACCATGGCCACGTCGCCAGGTGAGTGCTAGCAATAAGTGTGCCTTAAAAAAGTACGGTTTGAACCTGAAATCTTACTCGGCTCCAGCCTGGTGCTTTTTCATCTCACGAAATACAAAACGCTGTAAATCTCCCGAGCTTCACACGTCTGATCTGAACCATTTGTGCATGCAGGACGGTCCAGAAATCTGTTTTGTGCACAACACATTTTTATGACTAATCTTTCATAAATGTGTATACAAAGGGTACAAGATACTTTTGTTTTTTTAATTTTTTGCACTATTATGAAAAGCCAACTATTTTCAACTACATCATCTTTTAGCATTACAGCTAATTAGTTTTAACTTTGTTCAAGAGTTAAGTTCTTGTCAGGAAAAAAAATACAGTTTAAAAAAGGAACATATTATTTAGCCTAACTAGTTTAATATAATTCAATATCTTGTGTTTCTGTTTGTCTTTTCTTTAAAAAAAAATTATTCACTAGCTTTTGCAACAAGTTTTGGCGTCAAAGCGGTGATGAAGACGTCCGTCCTTCTGACCTGGGAACTTCCAGAGAACTTCAAGTCTCAAGGGCTTTTTAAGGTGCGTGTACAAGATATTTCATAACATTTACCACTATTGAATTTGAGAGCTGAAAGTCGATGTCACTTATAATCTTTTCTTTGCAACAACTTCGGGAGGTGGAGCTTCGGGCGCCTTGGTTGATTAAATTAAGGAAAGTGGAAAATTATGCGGAATTTGCACTCTTGTCTTAGAAGAGTACTTTGCAAATCAAGTGACTGTTTCTAATGCATCCGATTATGGACTGACATCAAAGAAAAGAAAAAAATTATATAATGCTAAAAGCCTATATAGGAAACTTCATCTCTAATTCTCTAATCAAGGTAATTAGGTGGCAAACGCTAAACGTCCGAGGCTTTTAAGCGCTCTTTCTGCAAATTGACTCGGGTTTGAAGGAATCCACAAGCCACAACATTACTCCATTGAGAAACATCTGGGAAATGTTTCCGTCATGCATTTAGAGAGACTGTATGTCTTCATCGCTGTTCTGTCCATTATGCTAATCCCATTAGCAAATAAAAATCCTCTTCCATCTTGTCTGGCAACTATATATTATTATTTTTTTTAACTTAAAGGTTCTTTACTTTTGGAACAAAGCTTTGGTGCAAGTTTGAAAAGTCACCAGTAATTCATCTGATTCTTCAGAAGGTGTTGATTAGTTTTCTGTAACAACAGGATATGACAGTAGTGCAGCCCCATAATCAGAGTTTACAGAAATGTGCTCGTTAGATTAATACGCTCTTGTGAAAGTTATCGTAAAGGTTATATTTATATGTATATTGCTCTCCCCTGGATTGTAGATCCTGTACAATCAGCAGAGCGTGGAGGTTCAGGGCAACACGAAGAGGAAGCTGATCACAGGCCTGAAGCCCGACACTAATTACTCCTTCGTGTTAATGAGTCGAGGGAACAGCGCCGGGGGACTTCAGCAGCAGGTCTCCATCCGAACCGCTCCAGATATCCTTAAAACCAAACCCGTCCTCTTCAGAACCGAGGAGAACAGCAGCGGGAAAATTACCATCAACCTTCCCAATGTGGCGACATCATCACCGATCAGGTCAGGAACAACACACGGAGAAATGACGACAGGTTTTTTGAGAGGAAGGTCTCACCACATGCTAGCTAAAGTTACCACAGAAGATTATCACTAGCTAAAGTATACATAGGAAATTATTCCTAGCTTACATTATCATTGGAGTTTATTACTAGCTAAAATTCCACAAAGAAGATTATTGCTAGCTAAAGTTATCACCGTGGATTATTACTAGCTAATGTTACCACTTGAGATTATTGCTATTTTAAGGTCATATAGGAGATTATTGCTAAATAACATTACCAGACGTGCTAGCTAAGGTTGCTAGAGGATATTGTTGCTAGCAAAAGTTAGCATTTGAGATTATTGCTAGCTGAAGTTACCACTTGAGATTATTACAAGCTAATTTACCACATAAAATTATTGATAGGTAAATTTACCAGAGATGGTATTGATAGAAAAATTATTGCAGGGTTTTTTTTTTATTTTATTTTGTTACATTTTTAAAAATAATAAAACAATTTACATATAAAGGAAAATAACTTGTATAATAAGTAATAAATAACCTCTTCTGCACATGGGAAAACACCATGATTAGTGCAATCTGTAATGGTTTCTGTCACATGATGAATCTTAATGGATTTAATGGTTTTTATTTTCTGGTAATTCTTAAATAACATCAGAATTTTTCATGTGTAAATTATTAACTTTAAAATGAAAAATTACAGTGACAGCTACCATTACAGACCACCATAAACCCATTAAAACCATTAACCATACCAGGCACAAGAAAGCTGTTAAAGTCAATTAAGTTTTTAAAAATTATGTTTTTCATTCATTTTAATTCTCAACACATGACAGTCTTTTATATATGAATGTATTTTAAGATTTTTCATTTAGTCTCCATTAGCTCCTGCCTTCAAAAACACACGTCTGGAACATTCACACACGGCTCGTGTTTATCTCCCGTTTGGTCCTGAGGCTTTTCCTTCATTCAGATCATTAAATCCGTCATATAAACCGAGTTTCTGTCCAAAATAAAGTCTGAATTCAGTCAGGCAGAGAAGCTGCGGTTGCCAGTTGCGTAGAAAACTTTAGAACCTTAGAAGTTAGGAAAACACACACACACACACACATCTGCCAACTTAGCACTTGCTTTCTCTCTTTTCCTTTATTCTCTCTTTCTGTTTCTCTTTTGTCTTTTATTCTCCTTATTTAGTTTTTACTTTTATTCTATTTCTTTTGCTTACTTTGTCACACCACCGAAGATTATCCCTATACCACAGGATAGGGGTGGGCGATATAACCAAAATCTTCTATCACGGTAGAAGCAATTTTCTACCTCGATAACGATATATATCACA
>JAQQZS010000018.1:21304627-21314799 GCA_030068045.1 Platyallabes tihoni | reverse complement strand
GTATCTGGGGAGTTTCGACCACTATGCAACGTAACGCTGCGGGACTTCAGCTACCGGGAACAACAACACTGACACGCACACACACACACACACACACATGAAACAGCTACTGGTAGCGTTCTCTGTTGTTTTAAATCATTCTAAAAGTTTTATTCTGACTTTTATTTAGATGTTTAACAGCTTCATCATCTCAATTTCTGTTTCCTTTTTCCACGAAAAAAACGGTACATTTTTTAAAAACTGTAATTTTAATTGTAAATTTATTTCCAGTTTTAGGTTAATTTTTGTTGTTGTTGTTTGTTTTTCGCGGTTATTTTATCACACAGCGCGTGTGAGTTTAAAACGTACTAACACGAGAGGACCACTGTTCTCAGAGCTGCTGTCGGACTTCAATGGTAACGCCGTTTTAGTACTTTTCATTTCTTTTATATATATAATTTGTAATTTTTATTATTATTATTGTTGTTATTGTTATTATTATTATTTAGTAAATCACAGCGGGTTTAACTATGTTTCTTTATAGAAATAAAAAACTATCGAGGGTTATAAAACAAAATGGACAGATACTGATACGTACAGTAACACTAAAGACACGCCGCGGCGTAAAAAAAAAAAAGGCGCGCGCCGATATTCGAGTTCTTTTCATATCGCGATATCATGATCTCGGTGTCTTTTGTTAGAATTTAATGAAAATAAATAAACAAACAAATAATTCTTGCTGGTTCTGCGCAAGTGATAATAGTTCGAACCAGGTCATGTGACTGGCGCCTCCTGTGGAATTTTTTCGTTCGCTAACGTGTTAAATAATCGTGATATGTCCGATTATCGGTGCGCGCCTTTTCCCGCGGCGTGACGCTCTATAAACCTGACTAACGCTACGTTTTTTGATCCTGATTTCTCATGTGTACAGTATTAACCACTCCACAAGTGAACTTTTTATACAGAAGTATATATATATAAATATATATATATAAATATACACATATAAATATGAGAAATTATAAATATTATTCATATAGTCTATATACAGCTACGGAGACGTGATCAGGCGTCAGTTCTCCGGACGAACGTGATGGGGGACGTGCCGCCTACAGAGAGACTGCGGGGGGCCAATCTGTATTAATACTGCGAAGAAAAAGTAATATCTACTGTATTAATCCTAACACACAACACACACATATGGGTGTGTCTGAGTGAGAGAGTGAGAAACAGTGTGTGTGTATGTGTGTGTGTGTGTGTGTGTGTTCTCTCTGATGAAGCACAGCGGAAGCCTGATTATAACCACACACTACGCTGGCCAAAAGTTTCCTTTTTACTTTGTGAATGGTTCGTGCTGTAGGGGTTTCGATCTGTTGTATACGCACTCTGTTTTCTATTCATTAAGAAGAAGAAGAAGAAAAAAAAAAAGCAATGGAAATTCAAAAAAATCTTGATGTTAATAAAGTTGAATAATTGTTTTGGGGAAATTTGTTTTCTACAACTCTGACGTCTCAAGTCTCTTCTTGTTTGTTTTTATTCATTCTGTAAAATTTATTATAAAAAAAAAAAAAAAAGAATTTAACTAAAGGAAAAGAAAGATTATAAATTAAATGTTTAAACACAGAGCAAAACAAGTAAGTAAAACAAGGTAAAACATTACTCATTTCAAACCTTTAAATTTGCTTAAGTATCAAAAGTACAGAGCTAGTATTAGCAGACAGACGCCATTAAGTCACAGTAAAGTCATTAAGCTCTTCACCTCCACTTCACACAATCACTCAACACTCAACCATGCTGAAATGTAGTGAAGTACTATGGAAACGATCGCGTACTAGAACGAGTGCAGTCATTTAAACCTGTGTTATAATCTTCTAGATTATCACTATGTCACAGTACAGTATGTGTCTCATATCGACCCATTGGTTCTTATTTTCATGAACCCTTTATTGGGCGCTTAGTGAAATACTGGAACATAAACACTTCAAGGCTTTTTCCAAAATATTTTTAACTTTAGTGATTTTTTTCATAATTTACATTGCAAATCAATGTCAGTGAAGTTACCATATATGGTTCCTCTTCTGTCCAGTAAAATCTTTCTTTTCCCAAAAAGTGAAAAATAAACACCCAGTTAAAGGCACATAAAAATACAGAAATGTCACTTTGAGCAGGGAAAAATCTTAGTTTTATAACTGTGGTTTGTTTTCCCAAGTTTGTTTGATTGTTTGTTTTTTAATGAAAACGAGAGTTGATATTGTACTCGACCAAACTGCATCACTGTGAGCACAAAAGACTAAATCTTATTTTCACAACATTTCCAGGAAAAGACTGAAACAAGGACTGTAACACTTTTCATACATTTTAAGGAGGGAAAATTTATTATTTATCAATAAAATTAAATGATTAAAGTTTTATACTTTTTTTTTTTTTACTCTTATAGTCTATACAGCTTTATCCTGTGTACAATACAGGCAATGTGGGGGCCTGGAGCCTATTCCAGGAGTCTTAGGGCACGAGGCGGCGTACAACCTGGACAGGGTGCCAATCCATCACATGGCAAACACACTCACACACTCATTCATAATTTGTGAACGCCAATTAGCCTAATCTACATGTCTTTGGACTGTGGGAGGAAACCAGAGTACCCGGAGGAAACCCAGGGAGAACATGCAACCTCCATGCACACAGACCACAAGGAATCGAACCTTGGCCCCGGAGATGCAAGGCGACAGTGCCAACCACTACACCACGGTGCCACTCTTAAAACTATTTAATCTCTATTACATTTTCTGATGAAAGACAAAAAATACAAATAAAATAACAGAATAAACCGATTAAAAAGTAACCTAATGCTATACGCTTAGAGATAATGAACACGCAGTTGTTAGAGGAGGAGATGACATCATAATTAATGTGAGAACATTTTAAAGAGAAATCGTTGTGACGAAATTAAGCAACAAATAAATAAACAGAAATAAATCCAGGGAGGTTTGGTGTTATTGTTGCTATAAATACTCAATCTGGCAACCTGGGACGTGACTGCGCTGTGATTGGTTATGGTTCCTCCTGGCCATAGTAAACAAATCGGCAGCGCGCATGCGCTGTGCTGAGCTAACGGAGGTTAGGGGTTTCGGCTGTGAGGCGTCCCGGTGCTGAGTGACCGAACCTCGGCTACAGCCTCCGGGGGAGAAACATACAGCATCTGTAAGTAGTTCTACAGCAGACGTATGAGGTTTTACTCTTAAACCGCGTGTCTGGTTCAGAAATCAGCGCGTTTCCTGCTCCACTGTAGCGCAGCGGACCTGAGCATGCTAACGCTAACTAGCTGAATGCTAACTCTACAGAGTGTCGCGCGCGTTAAAGCTAGGCTAGGTCTCGGTTTACAAATCAAACTTCTAACGTCTTTCCTGTTTAATTTCTGCGTTTTCGTTCATACTCTTAGGCCTTTATTCTGTACACAGTGTCGCCCGCTGGTCGGCTTTGCTTTTTCCATTTCCGGGACATCATGGCCTAGCCATCAAGCTAACTTAGGTAGCATTATCTGTTCGGACTTTTTAAAGAGACGCCCGTTCCGACCAATCAGCGTTCAGAATGTCCAGGGTGTGGGCGTGGTTACGGCGGGGGCGTGTTTTGTTGTGGATCTGTTAGTTACGCTACAACAACTGTGCGCGTGCCCGTGAGCGCGTGCTGATTATACACCTTGATATAGTTTAGTGCATTATTTATTTAGTTTATATTACCAAAAGTTAATATAAATGTTTATTATAATTAGTAATTATTTAACTTTAATTATTTATTTATTAGTATTATAATGCAAAAAATAAACAAACTGATATTGTGTGAATATTCCATTTGTCATTTTTTGTTTTTCTAAAATTTGTTTCTTGTTTAAATATAAAAAATATAGTAATAATTATAATAGATTTTAATTATAATTGAGCCCAAGATCAGCTGTGACATCATAGCTATGACTATGATGTCACGGCACGCATCACTCACATTTTCTTCAGGAAATGTGCCTCTCTAGTTTATTAGTGTTATGCGAAAGTCTTTTATGACGGTTGTTAATTTTTTGTTTTTAAACATTAGATTCTTCTTATTTGTCAAATAAAACAGAAAAAAACACAAAAAAAGGTTTATGTAATAATAATTATTTATTTATTAGTATAATATTGTTAAAAGCACACATATGAATGTTAAATTATTTTTTATTTTATAAATTAGTTTCTTCTTGTCTTAAATACAAAAAATACAATTATATAATAAGTTAGTGTTGATTTTTTTAAAATCTGATTTGATAGATTTTTTAATTTCATATATATGTAAATTGATAAAGATTGTTTATACAACAGCTTAATTCAATAATCAAACTTTTTGCATCCTTTATTTAGCTATATTTTTGTTTGTTTTACTCTGAAGTTTGTACTGATGTTCTGATGAACTGAGGTTCTTAATTATTTAATTATACAATGTATTTATTCATTATAATTTTAATTTTTTTCATTCACTGGTGGCTTGGTGGTCATCCGGCGTAAAACCTGTGCCAAGTTCAGTACACTCTGCTGTGGCGATGCCTCGACGGGCGCAGCTGAAAGACTAATGTCCTCATCATCATCAAAAAAAAAATATATATATATATATATATAATATTTGTTTTTTCCTCTCACTCCAGGATCAGACCCACGCGGGAGTGAGCATGGCGTCCGACTCGCCGTCTCCCTCCTCAAGGGGGATCATGACCTTCCACCCGACCATGGAGGAGTTTAAGAGTTTCAGCCGCTACATCGCTTACATGGAGTCTCAGGGAGCGCATCGAGCCGGCCTGGCCAAGGTACACCGGGGTGTGAGGGTTCACTGGGAAATCCAGGAAAAAAAGCATTATTAGCTATTTAAGTGTTTGTCGATTTAAAGTAAGTTTTAAATGTCAAAAAATATTTTTTTTTTCTTTTGTTTTGTTTTTTTGACATTTAAAACTTACTTTTTTCAAAAAAAAATTTTAGAATTTTTTTTTCAAAAATTATTGTGACAATTTTCACCATATACAGACGTTTAAAAATTTTTTTAAATAATGTAAATAACGTTAATATATTATTGTTAAATTAATAATAGATGAATACAGTTTATTTAAATTTTTGTATAAAAATGTAATGAATGATTCATTTTTATATACACTGAGATATAAAAAAAAACTTTATCGAAAAAATCTATAAAGAACATTGACAATTTTTTTTAAAGAATTTTAACATCATGTCTGTTTTGTTTCTGCGAGTAAATCCTGATTTTAGTGAAGTCTCAGAACGGAAGCTTGTGAGCTCATTAACAGCATCCCGCGTCGGAACGTGAAATACTGTTGTCGCTGTTTCTGCCGTTTCCCGGATTAAATGCGTTACTTGTAACAGGACGGGTAGACGGATCTTCCTCGACGCCGCTGAGTGTGTGAAGCACGAGTCTGCTTTAATTTATCTACCAGCAGCGCGACGTGTACGTGATTAAGTACGTGCCGGTCGTCCACAGGTCGTCCCCCCGAAGGAGTGGAAGCCCAGACACTCGTACGACGACATCGATGACCTGCTGATCCCGGCACCGATCCAGCAGGTGGTGACGGGTCAGTCCGGACTGTTCACCCAGTACAACATCCAGAAGAAGCCCATGACCGTGAAGGAGTTCCGCAAAACGGCCAACAGCGACAAGTGAGTCCGCGCTGACGCTAACGTGTTCGACCTTGACGCTCGCATGCTTACGCTTTTTAACGTCTTCTCCCCTCGCCGCTAGGTTCTGCAGCCCTCGGTACGACGATTTCGAAGAGCTCGAAAGGAAGTACTGGAAAAACGTGACTTTTAACCCTCCCATCTACGGAGCCGACGTGAACGGGACGCTCTACGACCCCGTGAGTGAACTCCTCCTCCTTGTCATTATTATTATTATTATTATTATTATAGTTTTTCTGTTATCCTAAAAGCCCCTGTCAGACTTGCACCCATTTCCATAACTCTTGACTGGAATTTAAGGGGTGTTGCCAGATTGGTCGAGTTCACCCGTCACGGCGAGAACGGTTAAATGTAATGGTTGTACATTTGCTCTCGCTTCAGCACGTGGACGAATGGAACGTGGGCCGCCTGAACACCATCCTGGACACGGTGGAGCACGACAGCGGCATCACCATCGAGGGCGTGAACACACCCTACCTGTACTTCGGCATGTGGAAGACCACCTTCGCCTGGCACACGGAGGACATGGACCTCTACAGCATCAACTACCTTCACTTCGGGGAACCCAAGTCATGGTGCGCCTCCTGATTTTATAGACAACCGCGTATCGGCGTGTGATTATTATTATTATTGTTATTTCATTCCAAGGTGCTCCGTTTATTTTTAAAATTCCTTTCGCAGGTACACGGTGCCTCCGGAGCACGGGAAGAGACTGGAGCGTCTGGCTAAAGGTAAACACAGAGATTTTATTTAAATTTAATTTTTTTTTCCCCCCAAAATTTCAAGATTTGGGATTCATGTAAATGTAGGGGGTCATGTGACCAGAATCATGCTTCATAAAACCATCATTGATCTGATCCGCTCGTGGTGTAGCTCAGCTTGTCACGTGTCTCATGCAAACAACGCCCACAATGTAGACGAGTTTCTGAAAATGAAACAGGCGATTAAACTTTTACAAACTTCACATTATTTGTGGTATCTCAGCTCTGTTTAGTTTTACTTCCTGTTTATGCGACGATAAAAATACCCCTCCCCCCTCTTTATTTTATTTTTTAAATATATCTATACATTCAGGCTAATTTTTAGTTGAATTTCTAATCCCCCTACTGGATAAATCATGAACTGCAGCTTATATATTTATACGTTATGGTTAATTATTATCGTGGTTAAAACGCGCAGTGATGCCTGATTGTTAGATTCTCGGCGGCCAAAATTTCTACAAATGGCTCTCTGTTCTATAGAAATAAAATGTAATAAATAAATAAATAAATAATGGATGGGAAGACCCCTAATGCGATTACACAACACCATGCAGCGTGAGATTTGTTTTTACTTTTATCATATTGACGATTTGTGTAGTTTTAATTTAAGCAAAGTTCTATTATCGAGCAAACGGCGCTAACCTGTAATTCTGTGTGCAGGATTTTTTCCTGGAAGTTCTCAGAACTGCGAAGCTTTTCTCAGACACAAGATGACCCTGATCTCGCCGTCTATTTTGAAGAAGTACGGCATCCCTTTCGAAAAGGTGAGCGAGCGCTCGGGGGTGGGGGTGGAGGGGGTTTATGGGGGGACTGAATTTTGTCTCAAGTTAGGATTCCAAGCTCACGTCTTTGACATTTTTGTTTGTTTTTTTTTTTTTTTTAAGATAACTCAGGAAGCCGGGGAGTTCATGGTGACCTTCCCATACGGCTACCACGCCGGGTTCAATCATGGGTTCAACTGCGCCGAGTCGACCAACTTCGCCACGCAGCGGTGGATCGATTACGGGAAGCAGGCCATCCTGGTGAGGCGGAGTTTATCTCTGTTTCTACCTCGTGTTGTTTCTTCTTTCTGTTACTGACTCTCTCACTCTCTCTTTCTCTCTCTCTCTCTCTCTCTGTTTTGACGTGCAGTGTTCCTGTCGGAAGGACATGGTGAAGATCTCCATGGATGTGTTCGTGAGGAAGTTCCAGCCCGAGCGCTATGAGCTGTGGCTGGCGGGAAAGGACAACGCTCCCATCGATCACACCAAACCCACTCCGGAGGCGGCCGAGTTCATGGGGGGCAAGAAAGGGAACTTCGGCCACCGAGAACCCAACGCACAGAACCAGAGGAACGACTCGAGTAAAAAAAGGTCAGGATAAAATCAGTCTTCAGTTCGGGACTCGAGTTCCTGTCCAGGTTCAGGGGTCAGGGTTCGTGTCCTTTAACGTTGTTCTGGTGAATTATGTTCTCAGTGTGGCCAAACAGAGGATCGGTACGAAGAGGCACCGCGTGTGTTTGGAGGTACCGGATGACGTTCTGCCAAAGAGTGACGCGTCACACGACGACTCCGAGTCCGGGCAGAAGGGGCGGCTCTCTCCATGGACCGAGCAGAACCGGGACAACAATGGTCCGTCCCTCACGCTGCTCTCGTCCTCTTACAGATCTGTTTGTTTCTTTTTTTTTTTTTCGTCGTCTTCTGTATTTCTCCCTCACTCTGTTTCCTTTTTCTCTCCATTTCTGTTTTTTTTTTTTCTTTCTCCATTTATGTACATCTTTTCTTTGCCTGTCTGTTTGTCTATGTAATCAATCTGTCTGCCTAGCTCGGTCTGTCTTTCTAAACTCTTTCTCTGTCTACTTGTGTCTCTCTTGTTTTTTTTTTCCCCTCTATTGTGTCTCTCTCTTCTCTGGCTGTTTCCTTCTTCTTTTCATTTCTGTATTTTTGTTTCTCTCTCTCTCTCTTTTTATTTATTTTTGTCTGTCTGTTTGTCTAGCTTGGGCTGTCTTTCTGCGCTTTCTCTGTCTATCTGTATTTGTCTTGTCTTTTTTTTTCTCCCTTTGTTTCTGTCTCTCAGATTTTTTTTTCCCTTTGCTTATCTGTTTGTGTTTATAATTAATCTGTCTGTCAAACTCGGCCTGTCTTTCTGCGCTCTTTTTTTTTTTTTTTATCTACCTGTGTCTGTTTCTCTTTCTTTTTTTTCCACCTCTGTTTGTGTCTCTCTCTCTGTCCTGACCATGTGCACCATGTTGTGCTTTCAGACCGCAGCAGCGAGTTTTGTGTAAAGTCTCCTCCAGACAACAGGAAATGGCTGAAGCTCAGCGATCGAAGCTCAGAGAACGCCGACGTGACCTCGGACTCGGACCTGGTGTGTCCTCAGGCCCAGAGGAAAAGCCACCTGTCCATCTCCACCGTCCCCATGGCGCCCCACTGCCTCTCCGCCTTGCCCTGGACCTCCTCCACCAAGCCCGGGGTGGCCAGTCTGCTGTTCCACAGGACCCTCAGCCCCTCCGACGCCCTGCAGGTCCACACCTACGCCGCTAAAGCCACGCTCGCGAAACCTCCCCAACCGCCAAGGGTCCCCGACCTCATCAAGTCCGAGTCGGAGTCGGAGTCCGAGTCGGAGTCCGAGTCAGAAACCACACCTGAGCCGGACCCGGACACTCCGGAACACCAACACACAGACACACACCAGGTGAGGAGCGCGCCGGAAAAAAAATGTGTACAGTATAGCGGGGACTGTGTGATTAATAAGGACGTGTTCATGATCTCATCATAAATTATTTACTTTTAATAGAAAATCATTGAACTAA
Source organism: Platyallabes tihoni (assembly GCA_030068045.1). NCBI lineage: Eukaryota > Metazoa > Chordata > Actinopteri > Siluriformes > Clariidae > Platyallabes > Platyallabes tihoni. The sequence goes on along the minus strand of JAQQZS010000018.1, from coordinate 21,305,563 downwards.
AATGTTAATTTTAACAGTTTGTACATCTTTACTATATATATTATTTATTATTTTTTCATTTGTTTTTTTTTTTATTCTTTTGTAAATCTAAAATAAATATAGTTTTAAAATGAAGTCCCTGGTGTGAACACCAGATGTTGCTATAAGGTTAAAATTTGAAGTGAAACCCTCGAGCTCTTCGTCTCCTCTTCATCAGCTCCTGAATCCCAGATATCAGGATTAATTTGCAACTCTTTAGAAGCAAACGATTCGAACCCGAATTTAGTTATTTACTCTGGACGTTTGTTTGGTTTTTGTTATTGTTAACTCAAATTACTTCAAAAGATAGAGTAAATGTGAGCCACAATTACTAAAGCCAAGAAGTAAGGAGGCAGAGCTAAATAATTGCACGGAATGAACACAGCTCTGCATCAGTAATCTTTAATATAGTTTAATTAAATGTTTTTCAGTCGTCTAAACGTTCTCCCCAGGCCCTTAGTAAAGACTTGGTAAGATTTAGCTGCTAGCGCCTATAAAATCCTACGTAAGAAATGATTATGATGAGTGTTGCTACGGTAACGGAGTAACGTTCAAAATGAGGTTTCGTAGTTGAATCGAAATGAACAAGAACTAAGAGTTGTATTTGGTGAGTTGGTCTGCTTCGTAAAAAAAAAAAAACAAGGATATGAAGTCTCGGGAAAGATAAACTCGGCTAATGCGCGAGGGAGGAGAACCAGGAGCACGCAACCGTCATGTGATACGCCACAGAACTATCACTTTCTGTCCTATCTGGAAAGAAAAATAGGAAACTATCGTTTTCTTTCCTCGTCCTGGTTTTACTCTCGGATAACTCTGAGGTCTCCGGCGTAGACAATTTGTTTAAATGTTCAAGCTGATGGTTTTGTTTTTGTCGCCACCCCCCCTTGGGGGGGGGGGGGGGGGGGGGGGGGGGGGGCG
>JAQQZS010000018.1:21270881-21282477 GCA_030068045.1 Platyallabes tihoni | reverse complement strand
ACTTTTCATTACAAAGATATTGCAAGAAAATGACCTCTCCGGGTCATTTTTGACCCACTTGTGCATCCTAGGGTTAATGTGGTGTTCTACAATGTGGCATGGACCTCCCATGGTCATAGCACAAGCCTGAAGAGGTCATTGTGAGGACTCCATTCACGTACAGTAGCAACAACGCAATGACATCCCATTGACGACTCCGGACGCCATCGAGAGTCTCTCCCATCTGCACCATGCCTTTAGTATGTTAAAATGTGTTAGATACTGATGTTGTTATTATGTTCTTGATGTCTTCACCAAACCGTATGTCCAAAAATAGTGTGGCGGCTCCATGTCAAGGGAGACGATACTATGTCCTTACTGGTTTCGACTGCTTCCCTGCCAAGTTATACAAGTTCTTACCGTGTGGATATAGTGGGATCATGGCTCTGTGTGACTGGGTCTAATATGTAATCATGAAAGTTATGAGTGGCATTACTAAGCTTACAGCAGTAAGAGGATTTAGTAGACAGCAAATCCAAGAAATTTGCCTTCATCCACGACAGGTCCAAAAAAAAATCACTATACAGACAAGTTAGCTAATAAATGACGGTTTTACTAAGCCGTTCATGCTAAAAGAGAATATTAAAAGCAATGTTTAGTTTTCAATTGAGACTTATCCTTATTACTGCAAAGTCTAGTCCAGATACTGTATCTCAGTAGCCTCTACAAGATATTAGTGATATTACTTTTTATTACTGCCTTTTGAAATTAGTATCCAAACATATGATTCTCCAGTCCCTGTATGCTCTTAAAAATGATAGATTCTGTACAGGTGCATTTTTGATCCACAAGGTACACACAGTATCAGCGTAATCTCAAATGTGCTGTACAACTAGTCCTCACGGTCCAATCATGCGCCTTAATGAATACTTTAGCAATTATGTTCCTTTGACTAAAGGACAGAAGACATATCCTCACCGGTGCCACCATTCTAACAAACAATGAATCTTTAAAATCATATTTCAGTGCCTTTTTATAGTATGTGTAAGTTAGGTACTGTAGACAATATGCCTCGAATGCAGGAATGAACACCAGAAAAGCAACTGGAGATGTAATTAATAAGAAATTCCTTCCAAATATATTTAGATGATTTTCCTTCTGCATTTATTTTTCCGCAACTCGAAGCCTGTCATCTTTAAACCTCACCCCCGACGGGAACCGTTACAGATGTCAAGGACAAAGTGACAAGTTCTCCGTTTTGGCAGTCTGTTTGGTTTATTTCCCACATCATGCCGAACACATTGGCCCGTTTTCTTTCCTAATATCTTTCCCTACAGAAAACATTTCATTCAAAACATCAGAGAGATTAAATCAATCTGAATGATAGATTTGGCCCAGAGTACAAGTCGCTTATGGATGAAAGCCGCTGGTGTTGAAGAAGAGAAGATTTGAGCCTTGATCTACAGATCTGAGCTGGCTGATTTCTCTTTATTAGCCTAGAGAGCGCATTTCCATGAGAGACTCACTGGAGAGTGTAAATGTGTCTTCAGGATGCAAGCTGGGAAATGCAGCCTGCATTATTATCAGTATTAGCCGGTGGAATTTAAATAGTTTATGCAAGTTGTTAAGCTCCTGAAACCAGAAATGGTTATAGCACCCTCAAGCCATGTGTGTGCAAATTGAGGATAAAAGGCCAACGTTCCACAAGTGTGTGTGTTTGTGTGTGAGCATGACATAGTGTCACCTTATGCTGCAGAAAGCTGGCCATACAACACTGCACCCAGACAACACTCAGACTACCTCATGCAATCATAACGGATACAAGGCATTACACGGTCTAATGCCTCTCAGTTTGTGCAGGTGGGTGAATTTCAAAGGTAATATTGGGTATAGATTAATGCACTTCATTCTGCCATTTGTGGCTTAAAATCCAGTTACAGGCAGAAAGCTTCTTCTAGGTCTTATCGAAACCAGAGACTCTAGATGCCTCTCAGTCCTGCCAACGCACTCACCCTCACACTCTATTTACTGTATCTCTATACTGTATCAAGGTCAGAAACTGTGATCCGTGGCTTTGATGCCTTAATTATAGACTACCTAGGAGATCATGAAGGATCTAAAAATACATAATAATAGCAAGTCACTATGCACAATTGATTTATGTTGTCCAGCAGCGTTGAGATAATAGTGGACAACGTGACTGTGCGACTGATTATAAAGGTTGTGTCCAAACACAATGAATTGCAACTGTAAGGTCTTTGAGCAAGATCATTACCTCTCAAGGTGCCCAGATTTATTCTTGGATTGTGGATATATTTATTCATTCATCTATTTATTCATTCAACTTGTAATCTTCAGTACTCTGGTAAAGGATCTGGTAGATCCAACGACTATCCAGAGAACACAAGGTAAGAGGTACAGTAGGAGTAACCCCTGGATAGGACACCATTCAGTCTGTCACAGGGCTCCATGGACACACATTCACATCAAGGGGACATTTATTTTATCCATTGGTGACTCAGTGGTAGGTTTCCTGCCTGCCACGTGGAAGACTCATGTTCAATTTCCACCCAATCCCCAACCCAGCAACTGGATTTGACGTTCCCAAGCCCAGATAAAAGTGGGTCAGAAAGGTCATCCGGGGTGAAACCCGTGATAAATTGTGTGCGGACCGGATTGTCCGCTGGGGCAACCCCCTCAACAAGAGTAGCCGAAAGACTAACAACACCACCTCATGAATGTTTTTGGGAGGTTCTGGGAAACTGCAGAACCTACAGAAAATGCTCCATGAGTAGTAACACATGGAACTGTGAAGCTGGAGCAACACTACATGGATCACAATTACCGGAATTTACCAAAACTATTATGCTGTAATCTAACGAAACTGTCTCCTCTTTCTTTTAGGTGCCGTTAGCACTGAATTTGAACCCTGCAGATTTTGCCACTCTGTTGGCCAGGACCAGTTCCCATGTAGCCCCTCTAGCAAATCAGGTGAGTTCTGGTTCTGTGCTCTCGTTTAAATTGATTTGCATAAGAATCTCCTTTCCATGCCTTGGAGTAATATTCTTGTTAAACTGTTATTTGAATGAGGTGAGGTTTGGAAAACAGACAAAACAGTATTTGAATGTGGTATATTTGATTAAGGTGTGCATCTTTAGTATCTTTGGAGCCAGTTGTCATAATTCCCATTGTTATATCAAATGTATATGTATATGTTTGGTCAAACCATGTGTAAAGACAGAAGGCAATACATTTCTTCTTGGTGGTCTTCATGATCTTCATAGAACATCACTCTCATACTTCAACTTTTGACTGGATGTTTTGTACATCCCTCTGACTCTGAACAGGTGTCTAAATTTCATACGTCAACCATCCTCAATGCCATGGACTCTCTAGACTTCCGCTCAAATCCCTTCGGCAGTTTGACTATGTTCATGTGTGGTGGGAATTCAAGCTCAAATAGCAGCAGCGCAAAGCGATCCTTCCTACTGCCAATACAAGACACGCTGTTGCTAAGCTCAAACTCGGCCCAAGGCAACTCAAGTAAGTGAGCTGTTCAGCACGTAATGATTCAAAGATTGGAACAGGAAGTGTTCGATTTAGCAGTGGCATGACTGAGGAATTGTAGTAACTACAACAGCACAGGACATTAACTGTGAAATGTAAAAAAAAAAGTGACCTGTCATCATTTGATACAATACTGAAATGATATGAAGTCATATTCATTATGATGTACCATTACTGATAACCTTTAAAGATTAACTATATATATAATACATTTATAAAAATGTAATACATATAATAACAAATAAATGTATCTTATATGCATTATATATGTACAAGGGGTGTTCAAGTCAAACTGGGACTGAAGGTTTAAAACTGACACAAAAGATTTCATGATGATGAGATTCAACAAATTTAACGTTATGTTAATAATTTGTCTGGTATTTAATTGTTTTTTATTATGTTTCAAAAAAGGAAGTATTAAGAATGTAACCGATTACAAAAATGTTGCTTGGAATGAAAAATGCATGTCCCATTAATGTAAGTCTCCTGTTTATGACCTACTTGGTTGGCAAACTATTTATAGGAAGACTATTGTACATGTTTCCACTTAGTACACTGGCATAATTAAAGTTTCTTCCTAGCATTTTTATTGGTATTTGTATATTCCAAAAAGTAACGGCCAATACAATCATGCATTATTGATGTGCATGTATCAATTTGACTCGGTTGAGGAAAATCAAAGATCTTACTGTGCCTTGGCTTTTATCCAAAGCTATCCTACTGGACTCTTGGCATAATTTCTCTTTTTCTAGAACACTGCAATATTTGTAACACTTTTGTTATAATGGATAATGACTAATGGCTTTTTATTCTCTGCTGCTTCCTCCTTTTTAGCTGCACAACACACACACACACACACACACACACACACACATACACTGCTAGTATGTGGGTACACCATTACACCGGTCAGTTTTACCTGCGTCTTTCCGTCTGCAGACCATATTGAGTAATATTGTTAAATAATCGTATAATTATAACAATCGGTTATAAAAGAGAAGTACTTTATTATAATTACTATACTATAGAACACTACTTAATGATTGTGTTGATACTATTGATTAGCTAGTTTACAGAGACCTCCAGGGTCCAGCTTCAGTTCCCGGCCAGGCTCAATTCCCGTCTCTCTGTGCATGGAGTTTGCATATTTTCCCTGTGCTTGGTGGGTTTCCTCCGGGTACTCCAGTTTCCTCCCACAGTCCAAAGACATGCAGGTTAGGCTAATTGGCGTTCCCAAATTGCCCGTAGTGCGTGTGTGTGTGTGTGTGTGTGTGTGCCCTGTGATGGATTGGCAAGAGTGTAAGAGAAGCACACCACATAATGTTATGCTACAAACATAAAATATATAAAAATATAAAAATAGTAATAATGTATTTAAACTTGGTAACGTTTCCTAGTTGTTTTTTATTTTCTTTACTTTTGCAATTTGCCTAGTTGTTTTTTGTTGTTGTTGTTGTTTTTTAAAGGCTTTTATTTTGTTAAAAATACTTAAAAATTGTAATTCGAATACATTTAATACAAGTTTTAATAAAACATTTATTTATATCATGTTAATTTTTCAGGGACAATCTGATCATTTTGATTTCTACATATTTTCTCACACTTTTCATATGGATTTTCCTAATTTTCTATTTTCTTTTGACTCTATTAAGATTCTTTGTTTAAACCGTAAATCCTTTGTTTAAAAGTTCTGTCTAGATAAAACTGAATTTAATTTTAGTTCAGCTCAGCAGTGTGTCTAATCTTCTTCTTTGTAGTTTTGGGTTAAGCCCCCCCCCCCCTTCCCCCCATTTTTATTACTTGGTTTACCTCTTTGTTTCTTTGCATTTTTAAACTCTATTTCTTTATTCATTTGTGCGTTTTCATTTTACAGAGTTTAACAATTTTACTGCAATTTTATTTTAGAAATTTTTTAAATTGCTGTAAGTTGATTTAAAATATATATTTTTATAAATTGATTTACCTTTTTTTTCAATATGTTGATCTTAATTAGTTAATTTTCGAAATATAACTACTTTTTAAATTAGCTTGGCAAAAATTTCGATTTTTTTTGTATGTTAATTTTAGCAAGTAGTTAATTTTTTGTAACATTTATTATTATTATTATTATTATTTCTATATTATCTCAGTTTAGCAATAGGTTTCTTTTGTTTAGTTTAGGTTGCTTTTGTAGTTTTTCATTTTGGACATTTTTACTATACATTATACTTTTTATAGTTTTTAATTTAGATATAACTTTTTTGTACATTACATTCATTTCAACTACTTTAGAGACAGGTTTGGTTCAGTTAGTAATATTTCTAGTTTTTATTTATTTATTTGTAGCTTTAGATACATTTTGTACTGTTTTTAATTCAATCAACTTTTAGGTTTTATTTGTTCATTTGTTTTTCAGTTAGTTTAGTAGCAGGTTTTATTTTAGTTTAGTTTAAGTTTTATTTTATTTCTTTTTGCTGATTATCAGCAGGTTTTTTATTTTAGTTTCGGTTTACTAGTAGGTTATATCTGTAGGTGTAGAGTTAGGAATAGGTCCTTTTACTTAGTTTGTATTTTTTTTTTATTCCAGTTTATCACCAGGCGTTACTTTATATTACTAAAGTTAAGTTTATTACATTTATTTCTTGTTTGTCTTATTTTATTTTTGCAACACTTTAGCTAAGTTCCTCGGTGTTTCTAGATTCTTTGGTTGGTGTATTAGCATGTTTTTTCGGCCAATATCAGTATTTAACTAGCAACTTTTATATTTCTTTCTTTTTATTTTTTTTTAAGGTTTTAAGATCTAATTTTAGGGAAAAAAAGAACAAAATAAACACTAAAGTTTTTGGGTAATAAATTAGTTTCGGTTTCTGTCAGCTTCAGTAACTTTGGCATGTGCAGCAATAACACACTGCATTTCAAACTGTTTTTTTCTCTCCACATAGAACCTGCTGTGTGTGTATGTGTGTGTATGTGTATGTGTGTGTATGTGTGTGTGTGAGAAGGTGACCCAGGTTGATGGTGCATGTCCACGTTCACATGACTCAGGTCTCACCATGTCCTACTTAAATTGGAGTTGAACCTGGCAGGTACACACACACACACACACACCCTGGTTTGAGTTACACACCTAGCAGCCTGGCTTCGGGAAAAGCAAAGTGTCCGGAGAGCTTTAATCCGGTGTGTGTGTGTGTGTGTGTGTGTGTGTGGTCGATCCAGCTGTGTAGGACCACAGGATTGACTAACAGAGAGAATACGTCTGCGTCTGGCCAGCTGTTGGGTTTCAGCCTTGATGTTTTATCCTCCGCACGTCACCTGAAGCTTTGTGTGCAGTAATGCCAGCGTTGGACCTGAACGACTTCTTTGTTTGCTTTTTTTTCCTCCCTGAACCCTCCTGCCAGCTTCTGTACGAGCCTGCGTGATGTGATAAAAGAAAAATGCTCAGCCTCAGCCAAATATATGAAGGTTTGCTTTTCTCCGTCTTGTGGGAGTTTGACTTTCCCAAGGCTCTTCTCAGGGAGGAACCCATTGTAATTGGTTAAATACGAAAAAAATGTCCACTGGAAGCAAAATACTGGCTTTTTACTGCCGTGATCAGACATCGCCTTCTTCCCCAGACGTGTCCACGTGTCTTCTGGGGTCGGATTTATCAAACGCCTGGAAGAAAGAAAATAAGTAATAAACACCAGACACGCCTGAATAAAAAGAGAGAATTACATACAAGTTAAATAATAAAAACTTTAATAAATGTGTGTTTCTGTTTAATCTTTTGTGTGTGTGTGCGTGTTTTGTTGTTCCACTTGCTGTTTTGTATTCATATAGTAATATGTTTCTTTGATTCTTTTTTGTTTTTTCCTTCTAAACATAATGTCATGTGATTATACTCATTACTTTGTTATGTACGTTTTGAGCCGCATGACTTTTGTGCGTTCGTTTTTAATTGCCCTCCATAATAATCTGTTCCGCGGCGGTCACGTTGCCGCTATGACATGTGCGCCAACTGCTAACATCCGCGTCATGATCTCGGTATCGCGAGTAAAGCGCTGAGGTTTAACGACTCCTTGCCTTCTGCTGGTCTTCAGGCCGCTGCAGCTCGAAGGAACGTAAGCAGCTCAGACGATCATGTGCTGGTCATGTGCTGGTCAGGGCTTTTTCGAGTTTTTCCTTCACACACACCCACCCACACACACACACACACACACACACAGACCTAACTGGCCTGCTCTTTTCATTATCTTATCATTTTCTTAAACTCTGCTTCTCTGTTCCCCAGCTGAAGGTGACGGTCATGACCACGCCCGTGTACCCGGTGGAGTCCCTGCACTTCACTGTGAGAGTCGGCCTTCAGGCAGCTAACGGTTCTCATGAAGAACAGCGTCATGTATAAACCAGTGTAAAACTGACATTGAACCTCCTTCTGTCTTTAACTGCGTCACTCGCACTGAGCTAGCGGCTAGCGGCGGGTTTTACAACCGCGCGGAGCATCGACGCGTTTCTACACCGAGTCTAACAATTTAGTCTCATCATCATCATCATCATCATCTAACTAACAGTGAGGGTTTTACCGTTCTGAGTGAAAATCAGTGACACAACTGAATAAACAGCAAAGAAGAACCGGAGAGAGGGAGAGAAAGAAAAAGAAGTGGAAGATTAACAAGAAGATAGTGAAAGAAGAAGGATGGGAGGAAGGAATGAAGGAAGGGAATTGAATTCTAGGAAAGAAAGAAATAGAAGTAAAATGATCAAATGAAGTTTGAAATAAAAATGTAAAAAATGTTTTAAAAAATGGAAGTTTCTTTAAAAGAAAAACAATGAAAGGAATGGAAGTTTAAAACAGAGAAAGTAATAAAAGTCTAAAAAAAAAAAAAAAAAAAGAGAGAGGAATTGAAGTTTAAGAATATTTGAAAAAATGAAAGTTTGAAAGAAAAATTTAAAAAAGAGTTTAAAAAAGAGAAAAAATGTATGTGATGTTTGAAAGAAAAATAGTGGAAAAAGAATAAAAGGAGTGAACGTTTGAAAAAAGAATAATTGGAGGTGGAGGAAGAAATAACTAAAAGAAAAAATCTAATTAGTTGCAGAGAAAGAAAGAGGACAAAAAGGAAGAAAAAACAAGGGAAATTAAAGGTTGAAAGACAAACAAGTTACAAAAGAAAGAGAACGAATTAAAGAAAATAGAAGAACGATAATTGAGATAAAAGTGAAAGGAAGAAAAAAGAAGGGTTTAAAAGGAAAAGAAAGGAAGAAGAATTCAGAAGGTCAGTGGTTTATAGACGGTGCGCTCCTGGCCGTCGGAATGTAGGCGTGGCCGTAGACATCCTTTCTGCACGCTTCCAACACGCAGAGTTCAAATGGTTTGAGAGTCACCAGGTGTTCCAGGATGTTGAACTTTTCAGCATCAAGTGTTCCAGAACCACCAAAACAAACCTGGCAGGGTTTAGATAAATACAGTATCCCTCAGCTCCGGGTTCACCCAGGTCCGTCCACCGTAACCATGGCGACGTTAAACCTGCATGACTGTGTGTGGTGTGTTGTTGGAGTCATGGCCAAAAGGGGCTTAAATAATGTATGAAGTGAACTGTTAAGAGGATCGCGTTGGTTTGAGAGAACTCTCATTCGTCTCGTTCTTTAACCTGGAAAAAGCCGCTGGATGTTGACGTGGATGATTTATTTGCTGGAAGCGTGACACGTTTTTTTCTTTCCTCTGATTTTCTCCCATATTTTCAGTCTTTGCCAACTTCCATCCGTCTTAGGGCTCTCTCGAAAAAAGCTGCGTCTTTTCTAACTCCTGTTAACACTCGGCGCTTTTCCTTTAAGTGAGTTATACCTCGATCTCTGTCCTCTTCTGCCTGTGAGAGCTCATACAGGCGTCTACGATTAACCACGGACGCTGTGATTAACACGAGGGAGTAAGCACGTCACCCCTCACCTCACCCATCCCGCCCCCTGGAAATACACACAATCTGCCCCCTAGGACCCCCAGGCATGCACGGCCTCGTGCAGAGTCATCGTGATTAGAACTCATCTAATCTCTAATTGATAAAGCGAACGCTTTCCTTTTGCACCTTTCTTATTTGCGTTACGACGTCTAAGACCTCGCCAGATCAGGAAGTCGGGTTTAAACCAGAAGATCACGTTCACATTCACATTTAGTCAACTGGTAGACGCTGTTATCCAGAGTGACTTGCAAAAGTGCTTTGAAGTTTCCATCTTGAGTAGATCTTTACACTGGGTTACTAATGAAGTACCATCAGTCACACACTGCTTCAAATATTGAAGATCTTTAGTTGTCATTTTTGAGTCACTAGACTCGACTGTATGGATATCTAGAGGAGGTTCATTCCACCACCTAGTAGGCAGAACAGAAAACAGCAGTCTAGACGCGCGTCGTCCTCGATCTTTGAGCGATCCATTGTTGGGACCAGCCGAGCAGTGCTGGAGGATCGGAGGGAACGTGGCGCGGTGTGGGGTTTGATTACAGCCAAGAGGTAAGTATGCGATCGAACATCACAGCATAGAGGTGACTGATTATATACAACAACAATGTAACTACGCTTATCCCAGTGTTTCACTAGTGCTTGGACCCCATCGAGGTAGAAAGTTTTCTCAGAACGCCGGAGCCGTGATGCTGGACCGCCTGTCTGATTCACGTCTGAAACGCCGGCCTCCCAGGAACTCCTTCAGTGGAAACGTCTCGGAGCGAGGTCAGGACTGTACCGCGGATGTGCCAATAACTCCCAGCCGAGTTCCTGTAACGTGCAAGTGGTGCTGGTGAACGATCGCGTGTACAGTTCTCACACACACACACACACACACACACACACACACACACACAGGCAAGTCTCTTTTTGTTCTGTAAGTTGGCGGAACAAAAACAAAGTTTTAATCATGTTCATGTGAAGAACTAAACCTTGCTCTGACACATTCTGACGAGCGCATCCTATCATAAAACTTTCAGGTGTCTGTTTACTTCCTGCTTGTCTGTGTGGGTTACCGTTTCTATAGTAACAGCAAACATGTTAAAACCGATGGTGAACCATGATTTGGAAAAAAAACAAAAAAAAACAAAGTGGTGAAGCTTTTCTGCACGGAGATGTTTACATGACGCTGGTACTCTTAACACCGCAGACGTTTCGATTTCATTAGCAACCTTGTACATACTGTATTGTACATTTTTCTATAGTTGTTAAATTCTCTTTCATTTCATATTTTAATTTTTCTATTATTAGTGGAACATATATTTTCTTTTTTTTATTTATTGTTTGCTGGTCAAATTCATTCTTGCAGAGAAATACTTCTTTTTAGGGCACGGGCGCTCGTATAAGCATTTCACTGTGTATTGTACATTGTACATTAGAATTTGAACTGGATGGAAGGAGTCTCCAGTGTCAGCATTCTGCAAAAAAAAAAAAAAGACAACATTATATAATAATTTTACAGCTGTGATGAAGATGAATGAAACTCATTAAATAACCGACTACGTTCCGGTGACGTCACATCATGTTGTGGATTGTTTTCCTGTAACCATGCTGTGTGTTATTCCTCAGCACGTACGGCTGTTAATTACTGCATCGCTCGGTGTCCTGAGGGTTTACGGGGCACTTGGGGACGCGTTCATGTGAAGCGCTTGACTTCCTGACGTCAGTGTTTCAGCAGCCTCCATGCCACAGACAGGAGTGTTAAAACCAGACACTCTCTCTCTCTCTCTCTCTGTGTGTCTCTCTCTCTCGCTCTCTCTCTCTCTCTCTCTCTGTCTCTCTCTGTCTCTCTCTCTCTCTGTCTCTCTCTCTCTCTCTCTCTGTGTCTCTCTCTCTCTCTGTCTCTCTGTCTCTCTCTCTCTCTCTCTGTCTCTCTGTCTCTCTCTCTCTCTGTCTCTCTGTCTCTCTCTCTCTGTCTCTCTGTCTCTCTCTCTCTCTCTCTGTCTCTCTGTCTCTCTCTCTCTCTGTCTCTCTGTCTCTCTCTCTGTCTCTCTCTCTCTCTCTGTCTCTCTCTGTCTCTCTCCCTCTCTCTGTCTCTCTCTCTGTCTCTCTCTCTCTGTCTCTCTCTCTCTGTCTCTCTCCCTCTCTCTGTCTCTCTC
>JAQQZS010000018.1:21195184-21208555 GCA_030068045.1 Platyallabes tihoni | reverse complement strand
TAGAGCCGTTATGAAGCTTTACAGAGCAGAAGTAGCAGATATACATCTCAATATCAACTGTTCAAAGGAGATTATTGAATATTTTGGAGAAACACCATCAGTGTAGAAAGAAATAAACATCAGGACCGTCCATGGATTTAGAAGGGGTGTAGAAACTTTTGAGCGGCAGTGTAGCTAGGTAAATTCGGACACACCCATTAGCATCTAGCAAAAAAATAATAATAATAATCAGTGCTGTTGTGTATGCTGAAGGATGCTTTTAAAAGATTTTTTTTTAATCTTTCACAAAAAAACAAAAACCCTAAATTGATTACTTCTTTAATTCGTTTTTCTCAGGAGGAAAAAAACAATCCATGCGTGATGTTCTGTCTTTATTTTCCTTTTAAACAACTTAAATTGAACTCTGAAAAAAAAAAAAATATATATATATATATATATATATATATAAAAAATTTAAAAACTTGGAAGTATTATCAATCCAAACAAGATGCTCCGAAGACTTTTGTTCTTAAATCGAAGACGATGGAAACTGCACGCATTCCCCGTCAAATCAAACCCCAATTTCACACACTGAATAAACGTAACGGTATTTTATGATTAAGTCTCGATTCTGAACCCGGAGCAGAAATACAGACAGGATTAAAAAATAAATGATTACGGTTATCTGAATGGAAGGAAAAACAGGAAACAACAACAACAACAAAAAAAAACGGAAATCCGACTGGCAAACCGGAGCAGATCCAGCGGTCTCGCTGCACGCTGAGCTCTGGGCGTTGGTGGGCCACTCAAACACTTCCTTACAATCTCCCATTGGTGCTCGTTAAAACGTTCAGGAAGCCTTAATGTGGTGCGGATAAAGGATCGGAGGAAGGACATGGGTCAGAGGTGAGCGCATTCATCCTGCGCCGGGTTTCCAGGAGCACGAAAAATAGCGTATGTGTGTTTGTGTGTGATTGATTGATTCGTCCCACTTCAACCTCACCATCTTAAACCCTGACCAGAGGGTCAGAGCCGAGACGAGCCAGGAACGTTAACCTCTAACAGAAAAATACTCGGCTCAAGACTCATCAGGCTCCGGACGTCTGGGCCGAGAGTCACAATCGCAGGAAGAGATACGACAGCCGTGATGCGAGCGCAGCTTCCATCAGAGTTACACGGGTTACTGGAGGCGTTTACGTTTAAAAAAGCAGAAGAACAAAAAAGAAGGCAAAGCGGTTGAGTTTGCGACCCTGGCAGTGAGCCATTTTGGAAGGGGGCGGGGCTTGTAATGTGAGATTTGCATTGATGTCAATGTGCTCAGGAATGCCATACGTCAAAAGAAGCACGTTTTTTTTCCCCCAGACATCGTTTGAGACATACGTTTACGGCAACATTTTCGCTATTTAATAGGAGTAATTTATTTATAAGTTTGTTTAGAATTGTAACATCAATGTGATAATTGCAATACAAATCGAATCGTGATAAAATCGTATCGACCGCGCCCTGGTGATTCCCATGCCGAGGCACCATCACGGCTGATTGTCGAAACCAATTCTGTTACTCGGTTTGAAAATCAAAAAAAAAATGGTGTGGGACGCGCCACTTAAAATTTTTATTTGTTTATTTATTTATTTATTTAAACCTTGCATTTTGTTTATTTACTTATGGATATGAACCTTTCCTGGTTTGACAAGTGGGCGGGGCTACAGTACACTCCCTGAACACGCAGAATCGGATCATTATCTGATCTCGCGTCACATCACACAGCGTTGTAGGTTTACTGTGAGGTGGGAGGAGCTTATTCCAAGGGAACGCTATTGTGTTTAAAATAATAACGCTGGTATTAAATTTGCATACGGTGTTTTTACTGTTCAAATTCTACAGTTTACTTTGATGCGTTTGGTCTTTAGATTTGTTACAGCTTTGATCATCAAAAGTCGTGCATTTTAACATCTTATTTTTTTTTTCCTTCCTTACAGGTTCGTTAAGATAGCACCTATGTTTCTCGACCAGAACTTTAAACGATTATCCAAAGTCCAGGGCTATTTACCTCCATTTGGATTCAAATCACAAGGTACAACTTCATTTTTAAAAAATTTTTTCATTATTATTTGTTTGATTGACTGGCTGATTGATTGTTTGATGTATTTTTGCCTTTGTTGTGTATGGGATACATGGATTTATTAGAGGCGGAAAAACGAAAGGCTGAAATAGCGTTTAGCGAGCATAGCATCATGCTACATGGGTGCACAAGCTTTTTTTTTTTTTTCTTCTTCTATTTAGAATTATCAGGCAGATTTTTTGTTTGTTTCTTTTCACAGTGTTTAGTTTGTGAAGTAGCTGCGTTAAGAGCTCCGTATGTCAGGTTAGGTAATACCGCCCTTCATCTTTCCTTCATCAAAGCGCTAGAATGTTCTTCGAAGAATGCCGCTATTGTGGATATTTTCTACCTGCACCAGTTGAGGTAATGGCGTATAAATCCACCGACGTGATTGTAAGCACAGATGCCTTTTTATCATCGTCCACAGCTGCTTGAAAATCTCTGATTAGATCCAATCTGAGAAAAAGATAGCTTAGATTCCAGCGCCCGGTCACATTTTCCAGCGTGGGGACTCGACCCCGAGCTGAATGGCGAGCTTTGTGTGGCGTCAGGGCCCGCCGTGTCCGCGCGCGCGCACACACACACACACTGCGTTTTTTTTAAAGAGAGCGTCCCATGTTTACATTTCTCTTTTCTCCGTGCATCGTGGGAGCAACGTGGCTTTCCTTTGAGCGTTATTGACTCGGAGCCGTGATACGTGTGGGTCGTGAACACAGGACCACAAAGCACTCGGGTAGGAGAGCTAAAGAGATAAAAATAGAACGCCCTGTTTTTAGCGCCAGCGCTCTCTCTTTTATCCACCCGCGCCTGGGATTTCTGCTTCGAACTAGAAACGTACAGCCCCAGATAACCGAAGTCAGGTGAAAAGGAAAGTGTTGCTCGAGTCGGGAAACACGGCGAAAGAAAGGGGAAAGGGTCAGCGTTCAAGGAGGTGTAGCGTGATGTTTCATTTTAAAGTTGAAACACAATTTTAAAAAAGGGAAAGCAGCTAGTTAGGAGGACTAAGTGAAATGATTTATGTTTCCCCCCAATCGTAGTAGATCTCAGGACGTGTTTGCTATAATATTTAGATAGATGTAGTACTTCATTATAAATCAGTTGGACTACTTGACACTTGATATATCGTAATTACTTTGTATATAATTTCCAGATACATTTAACACTGTTGAACGTCCATGAAACAAGTCCGTCCCTGTTCTCGCTTGCGTTATAGCAGCTGTCCTCAGTCCTCCTCTCACCAGCCTGTCTTTATCTCTTTCCTTTTGAAGTTAATAAAAAGACTTGTTGCGTCATCATTAATGCGTAAACTCGTCCGACTGTTCCAGAGCGCCGACACTGGAGACTCCTTCCATAAACGTTAAATATTAAAAGGCGTCTCGTCCTGGCACGACTCCCTCGCGGATGAGTCAGGTCGAGCGTTTTACAAGTTTTTTTTTTTCTTTGCTTGTGTACTGAATACACACGTGCTGTTTGATGATTCATTCTAGAACGAGCTCAAACACTTTAAGGAATGTCAGAGCAGATGAGGGGGAGGGGGGGAGATTCCCACAATCTGAAACTAGGACTTTTCCCAGAATAACTCGCGGCCTCGTTCCTCTCTTTGCCAAAACAGTATACAGTGAAGGTGAGGAGTTCGTTTATGGTGCTCCGTTACGTGGAAACCATTAGTCCACCTCTCTTCACAGGGTTTTTTTTTTTTCTTTACCTCGGAGGTACCTGAGACCTGGCGGTGTGGTCCTCACGCTGTTTACGCTGAGCCCACGGTGATGTTTGATGTTAGCTGTCGACGATCCATTTAAAACACGGATCTTCACCATCACCTCTTTCAGATCGTTAACCCCGCGGTCTGTCTCGGGGACGTTCTGTCCTCTTGGCTCTGAGGACAGGAGCGAGATTCCTGCTTGTTAGCGTTTTAATTATTAATATCGAGCTATTTCTGTCTCTCCATGGCTGAGCGTCATCAGTCCTCGACCGTGACACCGTGGGCACTCCTTTTTTTTTTCTTTCTTTTCCTTTTGTTCTGCAGTTATCTACTTTATTTTATAATAATAAAACCACATGTCAGACAAGGGGACACCAGGAAACTCGAGGTGTGATTTCCTTTTGTTTTTTGTCCACCTAATCCTGGCGTCCCTGAACGGGTGAGAAATCTTCAAACGTTCTTGCGTAGGGACGAGTCGGACGTGTCGGACGCTCAGTTGCTGTCGTTCTGTCAGGTTTATGGAAGGAGTCTCCAGCGTCAGAACTTGCAGCTTTGCAGAACGTCCTCAAGATGATCTCGATAGTCTAGATCGTAAAACCGTGTCCCGTTCAGTAACGCGCATCGACGTGGAATTTATTGCCGTACTGAGATCGCCTCGACGACGCCGTAGCGCGTTCTTAGCCGAGTTCGAGCGAGATAGCCCGGCGACGCCGTAGCGCTCGGTGAGTAATTATCCTGCCACCTTGTTTCCATTGCTGAGAAGTCGCATCTTTCCAGAGATACCGGAAAACGAAGGCACGAGGTGTTCTCAGAGTAAACGTTCCACATCAGAAGAATGCGCGCCACGGGCCAAACACCGCGATAAATTTAGATCGGCAGCATGACACACGCGCGGCGTCTAAGCGCATTAAATTGCAAGACTTTGTCACAGGAATGCTCTTTTGTTTAACACAGACATTCCTCTTTTACAAGTAGCTTTTTTCCATCACTTAGATTCCGCTCGCTAATAAAGCTTCCAGCGGCACGCGGGCTCCCGCTTTGGCTCTGCGACGCGCGCTCGTCTCGGAGCGCTGCATGTTCGAGATTAGAAAACTATGCAGCCGGTCGGTCCTGACGCACCGTTGCATTCACGCGATTGTCTCTGTTTTTCAGAAACGGTCATCAACGAGATATTAAACGCGACGAAGACTTTCGGACTGAGTCCAGAACTCGACAGGTGAGTGTGAGAGACGAGTCCACGAGGCCGGTCTCATTTCTCTCTAAACTGTTGTGAAGAAGTATTAAGGGCTCCGGGTTGGTGGTGTAACCAGGGCTGGGGCTCATTTGGTTGCGTGTAAGCCAGTTATTTACCATTTACTTTCTTCTTCTTCTTTCTTTTTTTTTCCAAAATCAAACAAAATTGTCAATCTACATAATGTGGAACTTCACCGTCCTTAAGCAAAAGGCCTAAATGCTTACCAGTTGTCCTGTTAGAATAAAACAAAACCTTGACATGTGCACTAACTTGTATAATAAGATTCTTATTTTATCTATTTTCAATTAATAATAATAATAATAATAATAATAATAACACATAAAATATCAGAAAATAATATAAAAAGGAAAAATTAAAAAACACATCGAGAGCAACGTTAAGACATTGTCCCGCCTCACAGTTGTTATTTTTTATCATCCAATAATGTATCTTTTTCTCCATGTATCTGGGTTAACCTCCACCACATCGATCAGCTCTAATATCCTTAATCTCAGACCATATTGTAAAGTATAAGTATGTAAAACTTTACACGCGGTCACGTGTTTCATTTCCTTTTCATAGACTGAAATGTAAAAAGTGTATAATCGTGGGAAACGGCGGAATCCTGGCTAATAAGTCGCTGGGCGCGCGCATCGATGAGTACGACATCGTAGTGAGGTGAGTATTTACGCGCAGCACAACCATAGCAAAACATTTACCGTGTGTGTGTGTGTGTGTGTGTGTGTGTAATTATTTACAAAAAAACGATTCTCAGTATGTGAACGCGGTCCAGATCATAATTGGAAAAGTCTGCTTGGTGGTGATTCTTCAAATCCTAATAGAAAAGATCTGGTTGGTGGTCAGTTTTCTTTCTCTCTCTCTCTCTCTCTCTCTCTCTCTCTTTCCCTGCCTTTGTTTTCATACACCTACTGAGAGAAGTGTGTACGTAGGTCTCTATAGAGCGATGGTAGAATAACACTTTGTAAAAACGTGTTTATATTTTGATAATGATACTAAAACCGAAATATTGAGTAATGGATGTTGGACGCATCAATGTTTTCTTTCGCTTTAAATAACACGAGAGAGAATACAAAAGACAAAAAAACAGCTTTGGAATTGTAATAAATTAATATAAATCAGTCCAAGAAAAACAAAAACTTATCTTTTTTATATCTAAACAAGCAAAAAATAAATAAATCTTGTCCAAATCTACTTCTCATTTTTTCCGTGTGTTTCTCCAATATCTATTCTTTCATGGTCAGAGGACGGCCAAAAAAAAAAAAAGTATGCACCCAGAGCCAAAAACATCTTCAGCATCATCACCTCAGACTTCCAGGCATGGAGCTTTGACTCTCGGGCCATGGTCTGTCTGTTTCTGTGTGTGTGTGTGTGTGTGTGTGTGTGTGTGTGTGTGTTATGCAATTGGTTGACACCCCATTCAAGGTTAATAATAAACGAACCATATATTATTGGACTACTGATCAGACAGTCCCAGGTTCAAACCCCACCACCACCACCAAGTTCCCACTGTTGGGCCCCTGAGTGAGGCCCTTAACTCTCAGCGGCTCAGATGTAAAATGATACAAAAGGAAAAAAATACGATAGTTACACTTTCAACCAATTTGCACTATTGCGCAGTTTAAAATGGTGTTATCGCAGAGTTGCTGTTTCACACAAATGTGGAAGATATTGTTACTGTATTTAAGATGTTGTAACAATTGTAACCATATTTTAAAATTCACCATATTGTAACAGTAATAACAGTGCGTTATGGAATAAAGACCTTCGCTCCTTCAGACGCTGAGGATGTAACCGTCTGTCACTGAAATAAATGTGGTATATACTGTATGTGAACGACGAAACTGAGCTCTGATTGTGTGTGTGTGTGTGTGTGTGTGCACGCTGAACAGGGAACATTACTCAGTGTATTGATTATTGATAACATCAATGATGATTGCCTCCTCTAGTTAGATGCCTTCTCCAGACGTCTGGGTCTGGTTCTGGTCTGGTTCTGATTCATTTCAATCAAAGCCATCTTGGGAAGAAGAATTTTCATGTCAAATTTCCTGTAAGGAAAAATAAGAATACGTACTTATAAATGTTCTCAGGTTAAATCAGGCCCCGGTGAAGGGCTACACCCGGGACGTCGGTGCCAAAACCACCCTGAGACTGACGTACCCCGAGGGAGCGTTCAACGACACGTCACATTACGAGAGCGACTCGCTGTTCGTCTTCTTAGGATTCAAACCTCCCGACTTTAAATGGCTGAAAAACATCATCTTCGGACAGACTTTGGTGAGAGAGAGTTTTTGTTGTTGTTGTTTACGTGGTTTAATTACGATACCACAGACAAGCTGAATGATTACACAAGGCCTAATATGTAGAAATAAATAATAATTGAACAAGGCTTGACGTTTTGGTCTTTATAGTCGACATACACACACACACACACACACACACACACACACACACACCTCAGAGACCTCAGAGACACACCTCTCACTGTGAGGTCTCCTTCATGCACAATGTTTGCCGTTTTATATTTAGATTTAATTATTCATGATGATAAAGGGATGCTACTGTATGTGGTCGAGAATTTATTTATAGAACATTTCAAGTTAGGCTTAATAAGAGTTTGAACAGCCTGCATGGTGATTATGCCTTTTCTAATATTTATTTAATACTTTTTTATTTATTTATTTATTTATTTTTAAATCTGAACATGTTTTTCCAATATGTAAACCTTCCTAATTTTGCTCTTTGCTCAAAGTATTCCACTCGGGATGTGATACGGTAAGTGGTGTTAACAAGTCCTTGATGACATTTTTATTTATTTATTTGTTTTTTTCAAAATGTGAAAGTTGGAAATAAATTCACTGGTAAGATCATCATCTGTAAAAGAAGTGACTTTCTCATGAGAAACTCATCCTGACAAAATAGGGCTTCAGACATCAGTTCCAAGCTGCACGCCATGTTTCATTTAAATTGTGTTGTTTATTGTAGTCTCAATCTGTTTATTTACAAAAACACTTTAGTTATATGCTTGTTATGGAACAATTGTCTTCATACTGACACAGATATGCTGAAATCCAGCTGTTAAAGACTTAAAAAGCCCTAAAGCTGTTTTATCTCTATGTGAGTGTGAAACCCACTATATACAGTAGAAGTGTGTGAATTGGATGCAATTGGATATTAATTATTATTTCACATTAATCTTACTACAGATACACTGTCCAGATTTACACTTTATTTCTCTTCTTTGACTTTTCCCATAATTAATTTTTGATTATTCCCTGATTTTCTCGTATCTAATTTCTAATATCAAGGATAATCCTCAATCAGGGAGGATCAAAGACGATCACGTGTCCTCCGAACCACGAGATGCCTCGTTAGGGGCGGCGTAACACACTCGGAGGACAGCGCTATCCGCTCCTTCCGCTTGTGTGAGCTCACAGACGCCCCTGATTGGCTGTAGAGCCGTGATTGATGTGAGAGCGCTAAGTGCCTCCCATCCCACCACACCCCGCTGAGAGAGTCAGGCCAATCAGCACTCTCTCGGCCCTCGGCTGTGAGAGGTTACAGCATCACCCGTGAATCGAACTAACGATCTCCGGATGATGGGGCCACTGCGCCACTTGGGGGCAACCAAGTTTGAACTGCTGCTAGTGCAACATTAGGGACGGCATAAGAACACCTGGAGGATGGCGCTATCCACCCCTTCCTCTTGCGTGGGCTCACAGATGCCCATGGTTGTTCAGTGTCGCTGCTGTCTCCTTCCTGACATACCGGCACCAATCTGATGTCAAGACTCCCGGGCCTACTGGAGCATCTCCGGGGAATTGAATTTTCCATCTTGCGGTTGTAGGCATGCGTTCTTGTTACCCCACTCGGGAGCAGACTCACCTTGTTGGTGCAGAAAGAATTTAAGTACAAAGTGCAGCGCTGAGGGAGCGGCGATGTGAGCTGATCGAGGAAGCGTCCTTCTGGCTGAAAGCTCTGCTCTCATCCCACTTCTTATTACACCTTAGCAGTTTTTTCCTTTTAGTTCACAACCGTCAAGGACACTTTCATTCCAACAGCACGTCGTATTAACGGAGCCCGGCCAGGTCGTGGTATCGTGCGAGGGCTTCAGCTTTTTTTTCCCCCTCCATCTTCCTCCTGTAAAGTCCGTCTGCAGACTTGTCCCCGTTTTTTTTTTTTTTTTCTTTTTCTGTTATAGTTTTCTTTCCTCTTCTTCCTGTTCAAGCTCTCGTTCGTTCGAGAGAGTCTGGACGCCGTGCACTTAAGGGCCTCTGAGCCAACACAGCTGTGTGACTTTAAGGGAGTGACACTTCACTTCATCTTCTATACCGCTTTATCCTTAATCAGTGACAGGACGAAGGAATTTTAACAGAGCGACGTTTGTCAGAGCGCAAGAGACTCGGCAGAGGAAGTCTCAGGAAGTAGCGGGCTGTTTGATTACTCCTCCTCGCCTTTGAAAAAGTCTGATCGTTAAGGTACAGACGGAGATAACCGATCTGCCCCCCAGCACATAATGGGGTGCCCTTGATCTCAGAGTGGCAACAGCCAGGCACATTAGGGTTCACCAATTACAGGCGATTTAGTGACGATTTGCGCTGGTGGCTGTGGACAAATAATAAAAAACAAAAAACATGCACACGAGTGTGCAAATCGGCACTGAAACGCCTGTAGTTAGCGAACACTAATGTGCCTGGCTGTTGCCCCTCTGAGATCAAGGGTAACCCGTTACGCCCCGGAGGGCAGGTCGGTTATACGCGTCACGCTCAATGTTAATCCATGTTGGTCCATGAGTTCCTGCCAGAAATCGGATAATATTTTCCCAAATGTTTGTTGTCTGTAAGCCTGGAAATTTTGGAGGGATTATTAAACAGCCTGGTATTAAAAAAAAATGCTTTTTGTGCAGTAGCTGGCATTCAAAAATATATCTTTTTTTCTTTCCTCTTTCTTTAATCTTTGCTTTCCATCTCACGTTTCCTTTTTCTTCTCGGCTGTAACTGTTCAAGTTTAAAGTCTTTCGAAGGCTTCATGCAATTTTTATGATTATTCTCATTTTCGGAAATGCAGTGTCTCTTTCACATAGTATTTATTGTCGCTCTTCCTTCACAAAGTATTTAATCAAGTCTCTTTTGGTATAGAATTTATGCCTTATGTCTCTTTTGCGTAGTATTTAGCCCAGTCTTCCTTCACATAGTATTTAGCCTGATGTCCTGTGTATAGTATTA
This sequence comes from Platyallabes tihoni, assembly GCA_030068045.1. Classification (NCBI taxonomy): domain Eukaryota; kingdom Metazoa; phylum Chordata; class Actinopteri; order Siluriformes; family Clariidae; genus Platyallabes; species Platyallabes tihoni. The sequence continues at coordinate 21,198,296 of JAQQZS010000018.1, read as the reverse complement.
AATCCGGCCTTCGTTCTTTTTTTTAAAATAAATTTAGTCCTGTCCAATTCTTTTCCCCCGATTTTCTCCCCAATCTAGTCGTGTCCAATTCCCTCCCGTCACCAGGGGGCTCCCACATTAAGGCTACTTACTACCATTCAGCCAGGAGGGCCGAAGACTGTCACGCGTTTCCTCCGAACCACGTGACGCCATCCGACCGCATCTTTTCGAACTGCTCGCTGGGGGCGTCGTAACACACTCGAGGCCAGCGCTATCTGCTCCCTCCGCGTGTGCGAGCTCGCAGACGCCCCGAATGGCGTAGAGCCGCGATTAATGTGGGAGCACTAAAACCTCTCATCCCTCCCAGCTGAGAGAGCTCAGCCAATTTAGCTCTCTCGATGCCTCCAGCTGTGAGAGGAAAACAGCATCACCCGGGGTTCGAACCTGCGATCTCCGGATGATAGGGCGAGCACTTTTACCTACTGCACCACTCTGAGGCATCGGCCTTCATTCTTATAGTATTTAATTTAGTCTTTATTTACATAGTATTAAATCCGGTCTCTTTTGCATAGTATTTAACCCGATCTCTTCCACATAAACCCAGTCTCTTTTTTGTGGTATTTAATCCAGTCTTTCTTTGCATAGTATTTAACCTGGTCGCTTCCGTATGGTATTTAATATGTACAGTATCCTTTCACATAGTATTTAATCCAGTCTTCCTTCACATAGTATTAAGCATGATCTCCTTTGTGTAGTATTTAATCCATTCTTCATTCTTATAGTATTAAATCTAGTCTTCCTTTGCATAGTATTTAATCCAGCCTATTTCACTTGGTATTTAATCTGGACTCTTTCACTCGGTATTTAACCCGGTCTATTCCGCATAATTTTTAACCCCATCTCATTTTTGTAGTATTTAATAGCGTAGTGTTAAATCTATCCTTTCTTTGCACAGTATTTAACCCGGTCTCTTTCTCACAATATTTAATCCGGTATTTCTCACAGTATTTAGTCTCTTTCGCCTAGTGTTTAATGTTGTCTCTTCCTAGTAGTATTTGATCCGGTCTCTTTCACGATCTTGTCTCTTTCGCATAGTATTTGATCTAATCTCTTTTGCAGAATTTTTAACCCAGTCTCTTTTGTATAGTATTCAAATCTGGTCTTTCTTTGCATAGTATTTAACGTATTATTCCTTTGCATAGCATTTAACCTGGTTTTGTAACACATTCTTTGCAGTCCAAGTCACGTTTTTTTCATTTTTCTTCTTCGCTGTAACAAACATTTGTTCAGGTTTATTCTCGGATTTGTCATTTTTCTTTTCGGAAATGGGAGCGCACAGCTGTAGAAGGTGTTTAGAGACGACTAGTCTACAATGTGACCTGGCGTGTGTGTATTAGGGTTGTAAGAGTATCATGTTTAAAGTGGCTCCCTTAACGCGTTTGTCACATGACGAATGAGGGCCGTCGCATCTGAGCGTTCATAATGACAGATGATTCAGAGTGTGGTGGAATTTTTTTTTTTCTTCTCGCATCATGAAGTATTACACGCTTGGAAAACATCACGTTTTTGTGTGTGTTTCCTTTTCATTTCAAATCAGAGTATAGTCTTATTTGAGCACTTAAAACCGTTTGTCTACCACATAGACTCTGTGTGCCAATGAAACATTTCGATCATCACCAAATAAATAATAGAGCCTGAGTTTAATCTCCTCAAACACTCCGTAAGGACGGTAAGGACTTGTCTCGGGCTTTAGAGATGCGATAAAAGACACAGACTTCTTGGAAAACGGTCAGTGCTACTGAGAATCCAGTGCGGAAAGGTCGCGGATAAACGCAGCAATCTTCACTGGAAACCTGTCGAGAGAATACAATGAGATTACGCGGGTCCGCCTCTCAGCGCTGTTTTCGACTCACCTGTGTGACGAGCCGGGAAAACCACAAGAACACAAAAGCATGTGTGGCTGAGTGCGTGGACAATTACCTTTAGAAAAGCTTGCCTTTAGAGCCGGATCTAATCCTCAGATAGCTCTCTCTCTCTCTCTCTCTCCCACACTTAGACCAGTGCTATTTTTTGAACAGATCGGAGCTTTGATGTGAATGATTTCAGCGCTGCATTGTGTAGCGCAGATCCTCGACAGGTGGAAAGAATGCGAGCCCTTTCATAACTTGTGCGGTTAAAAGAAAAGCGTGGTTGAAGGCGTAGGAAAGTGATGCTTGCGCAACGCTCAAATACTCACTTCACTCGACAAGAAGGGAATTCTCAAAACGCAGCTTACGAGTTGATCCAGGAGCTGTGTTCGGGACGAGAAGTCGAGTGGATACGATTGTTTTCTTATCCAAATTTTGCGAATACAATAGAACAAAATACTCGAGGATGCCCGAGGGATGAAGTGTACAATTTTTTTTTCCTCCACCATTCTAAGGCTTAATAAAATTATTACGGCGAGACAGGAGACACCTGAAAGCTACACATTCCTGCTTCCCCCCCCCCCCCCCCTTTAAGCTGAAGCAGCAGTCTGAGCAGCCATGAATACAATTCCCCTGGCATAGAAGGCAAATCACCAAAGTGGAAAGGGTGCAGAATGTAAAAGGGGTGTGTGCTTCTGGTACCAGTTACTCGCACTTTGTATGAATAAATAAAAGACAGGTTGCCAGTTTTAAATTATTTGTAGCAGTCATTGGTGATTTTGTTTCATTGCACAAAAAGGGTTTTTTTTTTTTTTTTTTTTTTAGTTATGCCCATAGAACTTTCAAATCATTTTAGATTTATCAAATAAAACCTGTAGTTAAAACCACAAAAACGTTTGCTTGCTAATTAACCCCGTCTCTTTCACATCAACATCATTAACTTACTCTCTTTCACATCATGTTTTGACGCTCTCTTTCACGTAGTTTTTTGACCCGGTCTCTTTTGCATAGCGTTTTAACTCACTCTCTTTTGCGCACAATATTTTGACCCGGGCTTTTTACCATAAAAAGTTTTGAACCGGTCTCTATTGCATAACACCTTGACCCGTCTCTTTTCCATAAAAAGTTTTGAACCGGTCTCTATCGCATTAGGGCTGGTCCGAATACCATTTTTTGAGCTTCGAGTATTCGGTAGTGATCAACATCGAATACTCGAAGCTTCGGTG
>JAQQZS010000018.1:21151006-21168518 GCA_030068045.1 Platyallabes tihoni | reverse complement strand
CTGGAGGACTGACTGCGTGTGAGTGTGTGTGTGTGTGAGAGAGAGAGAGAGAGAGTGTGTGTGAGTGAGTTAACGCTTTGGGACATGAGGAGCGGAGCCGCTCGGCGCCTCACCGGTAACGCAGTTTACCTTCTTTATCAGCTTCTTTAAAAATCACCTTTCTTTTTTTTGACCTTAAAAATCTTTAAAGAAAATCTTTAAATCTTTAAAGATTTTTTTCTAAAGCTTATCATAATGTGTACTCCTGGCTGTGATAGGGTTGCTGTGTGTGTGTGTGTGTGTGTGTGAGAGAGAGAGAGAGAGAGAGAGAGATTAGGAGAGTTATAAACTTCTTATTATCTGACACTAGAATAAAAACTCAGCAGTGACGCAGGGCGGGACAGATGTCAGAAAATGTAGAGTTTAAATTCTACACACTTTGGTGTGAAACATCTGGATAGCATTCACTGTAATATATATAATAATAATAATAATATTTTGTTGTTGTTTGTTGTTATTATTATTATTATTATTATTATTATTATTAGAAACAAACAATTGTTTAATAAATAAATAAATAATAATAATAAGCTGTATATTATTTTAAGCTGGGAGAAGTGCCGAATTTAATTATTATGCACAACCATGTATTATCTCTTGCTGTAGAAGGTTCTATACTGTACTCTTCCTTGTTGCTGATGTGGGACCATATATTTTTTTATTTATTGGACATCAGACATTAAAGATCTTAAATTTGAAGATGCGACTTCCCAGGTGAACGCTTCACCCCTTTTTCTATTTAGTTGATTTCAGAAAACTGCAACAACAACAAAAAAATCCCAGCTAATTATTTTTCAGCTTTTTATTTTTATTTCAACTTATTCTCCTTGGAGCTAAACCATATACCTGGATCAATATTTTTATTTATATATATATATATATTTTTTTTTTAAATACGCATCATGGTTTACTCCTCAGGTAATGAATGGCATACCGCATAAAACATAATGAACTCCTCATGGCATGCAACTAGTTAAACATGGATTGATGTAGTAACTGCAGGAGGTCTTGCTGTGCATCTTGGTTTCTGTGTGGAAGTGCCAGACGTCTTGGAGATGCTCACCTTTTCTTAGAAGAGCAGTTTTTAATCCGCAGATGTGCCGAGTTGTTTCTTAAAGTCGTCTTTGACCCTTTGTAAGGTTTAAATACATTTTAAATAGAAATGTCAGTATCAGCATGTGCAGCGTTCGCTTTTCTGTGACTAGATTCTGGGTTTGACCCTCGAATTGTTGAATCAAAACCTTTAGAATCTGATCTAAGTCAGAAACCTGATATGACAACCAGTCAGCTTTTAATGTGCATTAAATTAAATTACACTAGCAGCTGATGTTTTATTTGCGTCTAATGAAAATTGTGTGAAAAGTGTGAGGCTTGGATATGGTTTAAATGAATAAAAATAATAAATTTATAGCATACAGCACTAATTATGCTATTATTATTATTATTATTATTATTATATGAAGCATCAGTCTTTACTAACAATATTGAACTATCTTGATTGAGATATTAAGTCAGATCGTGCAGATTCTCCTGTTTGTGCTCGTTTGGATGGATTAGATCGATAGCACAGCAATCTGGTCCAAACTCCATTTTTGTAATTAGCCTGATGGAAATGATAGAAAGGTTCAGGCTGGACTTCAAAGCAGACGATCACAATCTGCAGATGTGGACTGTAAACGCTGGTTGAGGGTACGGGTTTCACGAGAGCCCGAGTGCTGAGAGGATGTCACGCCTCTTAGGTTTCCGTATGTCCATGTCAAGACTTCTATTAAGTTTTTTCCAGCCCTTCGCAACATCGCCTAATCTCTTCTTCTGAGCATCTTTTCCCATGGACGGCGTTTTTTTCCCCCTTCAAATTCCTTTGAGCTAACAAAATCCTTGTGTTTCTAACTGACCGACTCAGACTAAGATTTATTTGATGAATGTCACATGAGGAAACCGTTGAGCATTTTCAGGATTACAGGACACGTTTTAAAATTTTTTTTTTGGCAAACTCTACAGTATATCTGTATATATATATATAATTTTTTTTTTTCATTAACCAGCTTCTCCAATTATTCCTGTTTGTTCAGAATGCACATTACTTTAGAAGTTGCAGAAATGTTGTGGTAAGATACTCTACAGTTAGCTTGATGCTAACACGAATTAGCATTATGGTAACAGTAATGTTTAAAGAAAAGCTAGTTTGTTTATAAAGTCAACAGTTCAAGTAACAAATTCTGCTTTCTGATAACTTCTTGCTAAAAAATTTACCTACAGATATTTTTTCAAAAAAATTCAGATCAGGAACAATACTTTGGAGAACTACAACACTAAAGAGACAAACTATAAACTACCCCATACATAGCAGGAGGTGCTAAAGTTAGGTTTTTCAAGATAAAATATATATTCTTAAATCGGCTCATAAATTAATTCTGACAATTTCTAAAAGTTTATTTTATGACAGCATTGCCTCAGTTTTACATAGTTCATAGAGTTCTCTCAGATCTCAAATCTCAGTAATTTGCGCGATATGGTGCTATACACACGAGTTTGAGACTAAATGTATTTATGTTAAAATTTAAGCACTACTTTGTCTTTTCTTAATCATTTAGCAGCAATTATGTGGAGAATGTTGATATTGCAGAAGGAGCGGTTTGGTTTTCGCTGCAATTGTGTCTTTACATTTTCTGTTTTTGCAACTTCTGGCTACTGTATGTAGCTAATCTGTTACAAATTTGCAACTTTTCTGAGGAAAATGTTGATATTGCGGATTGTATTGTCTTGTTTCCACCATCACTACATTTTTGTTGTTTTTGTCAATGTACATGACCCGCTAGTTAAATGCTACAGTAGCTAGCTATCTAGCTGGCAAATTTTTTAGTTCATCTAGCAACATTTCTGAGGAAAAAGTTGATATTTTGGGTGTTTTCCCATTTCTACTCTCATTAAAGTTTCACATTGTTTGTATAAAAGACAAACAATTAGCTTTTCAGCTAATTCATCAACACTGTTGAGGGAAAAGTTGATATTCTAGAATGTTTTTTTCTTGTTTTCACAGCACTGTCTTTTTACTTCATTAAAGAATTTGCAGCTCTTTGCTAGGAAGCTAACTGGCTAAATGTTCATCTAAGTTACAAACAAGTTTTAAGGAAAAGTTGATATTCTGGATTATTTTCTTTTATATTTTTACACTCATTGGGATTTCACTTTTTTTGTGTAAAACACTTGAGGGGGGGCGGGATTTGTGGCTAATTTTCATCTAATTTACCAATACTTCTGAGGATATTTCGGCTAATTAAAATGTTTAGCATGTTTTTGAGGAAAAAGTTGATATAGTTTGGTCATGTTTTTTCTTTGTACAGATAATGTAAAGAACTAACAGCTGTTTGTTGGTAAGCTAGTTAGATTTTCAGCACATTTAAGAAAATATAAATGTATTAGTTTATTAGTAACTAGTTTATTAGTTTTCTCAGGGGTTAGTCTTGTTTCCTCCTTAACTGTTTTTTTTTTTTTTTTACATTTTCATGTTTTCTTTCCGCTTTTTGATTGGTAACTAAATTTCCAGCTAATTTACCAACATTTCTGGGAAAGTTATTAATTATCTTTTGGATGTTTTGTCCGTTGCTTTCATGGTGTGTTTTACATAGTTTCCTGTATAAGCTCCTTGCTAGCTAGCTACATTTTAACCTATAGTCATTAACTGGTTTTTGCTGCATATTTTTGCTTTTCCTGGCCAGAAATTATCATTTAAGTTTGCTCTCCCATCTCCTTTTTTCCACAAATCTGCTAAATCCAGCAGCGCGATTGGAAAAGACCTCCCTCTAATGGTGACGAGTGTGTTTTAAACGACTTAATGACGTGCCTTTGGTATGACTCTTCATCCCAAGTCGTGAGATCTGATTTGTTGTATATGTTCAGACCACATAAACTTGTCAGGTTTATGGGCACGTGATAGTGAAAGAGATGGTGGGAGAAAGTTTGTGAGTGTGTACGTGACACTTAGAGAGTGTGAAAGGGCAGGAGATTGTGTAAAGATGCGCAAGGATATTGTTACCATCTGGACGTCAGAAGATAATTGCAGAGTCATTACGGGATCTATTGTACAACCATTTATATGCTTTTACAGTTAAAAAGCTGTCAATATGTTAACACACCAAGCATGTTATTAAAGGAATACTCCAGGGTCCTTCAACCTAATCTTCATCCACCGCATGTGTAGCATACATGTGATTATCATCGACAAGAACTTCAACATATTTCCTGTCCTGGGGGAAAAAAAAGAATGTAAGACATATGTACTTCACAATTATAATGGACATCTAAGGGGTAGTGGTCGAGCTTTGTGAAAGGATAGTCGTATATTCAAAAATGCTGGAGTATTCCTTTAACCATGCAGTTATTTATTTATTTTTTACTTTAGATATTCGTTGTGAATTCTTACAAATTCGCAAGCATGGGTGTGTGAAAGATCAAGTCTTAACTCGCAGTGTCCTGTTACTTTGCCTTAAAAGTGCCCACACATTGACCTCAGATGACCTAGGCTCCAACCATACCAGGGGTCAACGCAACAGTCTAAAAGACCCTCTGTCCGCGTGAGCTGGGAAATGTTTACTTGTGGATGGCTAGAGCTGGGTTACAACATTTTGTTCGAAACACAAAGATAAGGCAAGGAAATGCGTCTTGTACTTCACATTGTCCAGCTTCAACACGAGACGTTGGACCAAACAGAAATGTAACGTTGTAGTAAACAAGTGCTATGGATGTTTGACTCGAAAAGCTGGGACTCATTCCGTCTCTATTGTGGTCACGACAAAATGAGCATGACCCGTTCCTCCTGATACACCCTGGCGCCCCTTCACCTTCTCTCACTGACCGCAAAATGCAGCCTAATTGTTCTTCCAGCCTGGATTTAGCCACGAAATTGTCCCTGTAAGCTTAGCCTTTGACACGGTTGGGTAATTAGCCCTGATTGTGCCACAGCCAGAGTAAGAGTGCCACAGGGCAACAGGGCAGTCCAGGGTCTGGATCTGTTTAACGCCAGCACCTCACGCATCTTATGAACAGCTTTTGCAGCTTACGAAAAAAAGAGTTCACCACCAAAAGGTGAACAGGGCCGTGTTTTCTCTTTCGCTCGACTTGCTGTTCTTGATTCTGTTTGTTTCATTATCCCCCCAACACACACACCCCCCCCCCCCTCCTGTCTGGTTTCTCACCAATTTGCCAAGATGAACGATGTTATTACTTTTTTTCCTTCTTTATCGTATCATCTCCCACTAGATCTTTTTATTCTTTTTTTTTTCTTTTTAAAACTCAAGTACGTTAAATAGGTTTATTGCACACCAGGTTTTTTTGTGGCTGTAAGTGGTTGTTTAATACAATAAGCCGTATGCTTCTGCAATTGCCAGGTCAGATGCATTAATCATGGTGCCGTCGGGCCCTTTGAACGGCTCGGCCAGGACATGGAAACTCTTTGAATGCCGTTTGTTCATCCAGACGCACTAATGGCTGCCCTTTTTTCCCTCTACCCTGAGCTTAATTTGTACAAATGAGACATGAGCTAGAGTACACAAGCTATACGCTGTCCAGGCTGTCAGGGGGTAATGACCTGAGGATTCATCTGGAAATGTAGAGATGCTGGATGGGACGATGAGCTTTGCTTAGTCATGATTCGTACATGCTAAATTGTGCGTTCAGGTGGCCAAAACAGCCTTGAGAGAGTGTGAAAAGTTACTGGTATGTTAACATACTGATTATATTCATTATCATTCTTTCCATACTTGTTTCAGTATGGCTTTCCATATTTTGAAATTCTCTCTTTCCTCCTCTGTTTTTTTTTTTATTTTTTATGTAGACTGTTTATTAATAAAGCTCCATCTCCTGCCTGTTTTTTCTGTCAAGGGCTTCATGGCTGTTCGGATGAATCCTCTGGAGTGAAACCGTATCTCCTCTGTTGCCCCTCTCCCCCTTTAATTTATTCCCATTTAAGGACTCGCTCACCCAAGTGTTCCCTTTCTGTCGGTCGCTCCTGAGATGCGTTTAATCACAGGCTGTATTTAGTTTTATCATAGCGAGAGGCAAAGCAGCTTCGATGAAGCTGTTTGCTCAGGATTCCGTTCAAGAGCGACAGGACAAACCGAGTCTTTCAGTGGATACGCGTAGAGACGAGAGATTTGAGATTTTGTAGTAGTAAATTCCTTTCCTTGCCATCACGTCTTGCGAAATCCTGCTGCGTGTTTGCTTTTTATTCGTTTCAGCACTTTTAGTCAGACTTCAAATGCAGTTTTTGTAAAGCAGAGCAACGAAGCAATTCAATAGTGTACACTGATGTTAAAAAAAAAAAATCAATTATTGACCACAGCACTGCTGAGTTCTGGCTGGTCCGAAGAGGAGGTGTTGATTAATTTTCAACAAATAAATAACAGCAGCTCTTACAGTAGTGCAGCTCATAATCACCGGTTATCATACAAGAACACACTCGTTCAAAATCATTACTGTTTCCATAGTAACGGCTCATTCACAGGGGTGTATGATTTGTATTACAATGTAAACTTTTCTGTAACGTTTATGGAAGGAGTCTCCAGTGTCAGGGCCGAGTAACAGTCAGAGGTAAAACTTTAAGCTTTCTGATATCTTCAGGACAGAGGTGAGGTTTATGCTTCGTGGCTTCTCAGTAGCTAAAGATAATTTGCATTTTTTTTTTGTTAACAGGAATTAAGTTGTTTCATTGACGTTCTACAACATTAAATGTAACTGTAAATCGATGAGAAGCGTCATGTTGGCTTTGATATAAGATGAATGAAAGACTTTATTACATGCTGTGATAAGTAAAGAATTACAGTATATCCATATCTATCTGTCTATGTCACTCTGTTAAATTTTTTAATAAACTTTGGGAGGCGGAGTCTTGAATATGTATGGATTACAAACTTGAGTGGTGATCATTTTAGTGTTGTCTAAATAGATAAATCTTTACATTAAGTCAATTAAGTGCATTTAAACTAGATAGGGTGTAAATATCTCACTCAGTTGCAGTGCATGTATACCGTATATGCTACACGGCCTATATTTTTGTTAGTCACATGACAAACCGCAAAACAACATTTGCATTTGTATGTTTTGGCATGACTGTCCTACACTGATTGTGTGTGTGTGTGTGTGTGTGTGTGTGTGTGTGTGGTCTGCAACAGAGGATGTGGCAGTGAGAGGAAGTGTCCAGATACACACACTGGCCAGGCAGCCGCGTGGTGTGGAATGCAAACAGTGGCTGCTGCATTTGAGTGGCAAAAATAAAAGGCCAAACTCCAAACACTCGACCTGAGGAATCCGTTTGTGTGTGCATGTGTGTGTGTGTGTGTGTGTGTGTGTGTGTGTTGGTGTGGAGTAACACCACTGGTTGCATTGTCGGTTTGGTCTGGATTTTAGCTGTATCTATTATATAAATGGACCGATTGAAGCAGAAGATTTTAACATTATAATGTTGAACCACCAAAAATGATGTCCACGAAAATAGAAAACTGGATGTAAAACTGGAAAATCCGTTTGTCCTCATGCCATGTCATGTAGCTAGGCGATTAATTAGCTGATTAAGCATTTTTATATTTTATTCATTTGATCGATTTCTTCAAAATACTAAATAATGCTACTATAAGGATGAAGATTTAGTTCATAACTCTCATGAACTATTTTTGCTAGCCTTCTTCTTAACTACTAAGCGAACTACGCAGCTTGCACTTACCACAGTCTTTGATTTGCATCCTTATATCCTTAGCAAAGTATTTAGCAGTAACAAAAGTCTTCATAATATCGCAGCAACTTTTTCAAATTGTTAACAAAAGGTATTGTACATTTAGCAATAGCTAGGTTAGCTTCCTGCATTGTTAACTAGCTAGGCTAGTTTGCTTTTATCACAGGTCAGCACAGGTATATTCTCAGTTCCTGTCTCAGTACAGAAAATTGTATTATGCAACATAATATTACCGAGGTTAGCTACTTGGAAAGTAGTTTGAATTTGTCATACATTGACACAAGCAGAATTTCGGTTGTTTCGCCTGGTTATATTCTCAGCGGTTTATAGAACGTCAGCCGAAATCTACTGAAACATGAAAGATTTTATCAGACAAAAACATTCAAGCCTTACAAACTGATTAAAAAAAATAATTCCCCTCCAAATGTGCACATTGTTGAGATTTAGTCCTGACAAATTTAATTTCAAACACCGATCGCGGTACTTAGTATGAGCCATAACGTTGTTGAGTGCTTTAACAAACACTGAGATAGTGACTGATTATCTTTACAGTCTGTTCACTGACATGATGAATACACATCTTCTGTGCACTCTCCTATCGTAGATTTTTTTAAAAAAAAATTAAATAAATAAAAAATGACAGGAGAAGAGGAGACCTGCAGGATTTTAAGAGCTAAATCATCTTCCTGGCAGCATTCGCCGCCGCTTGAAGCTCTGCAACGACTCGGAGCTGACAGTAATGAGATCCTGCTTTCTCCCTGAGAGGGATTATTGAATTATACGCTCGGATTTCACGCTAGCGGACATGCCACTATTAGCCGAGAATTTTGCACCACGAGCACTTTAGCATGTAGTGGAATTGACACTTTAGACGTCTGAGCGAGGTCGGAATACAGACCCGGTGAAAACTCCACACGCCGGCTAGAACTCTGTCTGAGTGAAGACTGATGCTGATGAAACAGTGTGAATGCTGATACAGTGAATATATTCCTTAGCACTGGTACATGTCCAGGCTGGAGTTCACACCCTCCGATGAAAGCATGTCTGGTAGCGATCAGGCTCGCACCAGGTGCGTTTTATTGCCCGGCTGATTTAGGACGGCCGATCCCTCTCTGAGACACCTCATCTTTTCTGACAGGTAGAGCTGCCACATGAAACACCTTTAATGGCGGTGGCTGAGCGAGCTGCAGTGAAAGAATGCAGACCTCGCTCTTTATCCCTCACTTCTACTCTGTAGGTGACGACCAGACAAACTGAGAAAGATTTGTGTCATCGTTTTGGTTTAAGGACTCGTTCTTAAACTCATTCCCACCCGTTAACGAGAGAATCGCACCAATCCAGAAGAAATGGAAGCAGGTTGAGTGTCTGATTATTGAGTATCTGGTCATTTGAGCAGAAGTACATCCTCATCGCTTCAGGGTCGCAGCTCGGGTGTGGAGTTTCACACGTTCTCCTCATATCTATGTGGGCTTCCTCTAGTAGGAGGATTAGCTACGCGAAACTGACCCTACAGTAGGTGTGGAGAACTGTGTGAATCTTGTGTATGGTGATTTTGGTGATTTTCCTCCTCATGCCCATAGACTCAGGATCCACTGCCACTCAGACCAGGATAAAGTTCTTTACCGAACATGAATGGTGAGTGTAAACAATTAGAGTACTGTGTATTGGCGCATCTGATAATTTGAGTACAAGCAACCCGAGTATTTGAGAGTATTAGAGTTTGAGCCATTCAAATATTGAGTATTTGAGTTTATGAACATCTGACTATTTGTCTTTTTGAGAATAAGCAGTTAGGGTGACCATTGGCGTGCTCCTTGCTCATCTGACTGTTTGCATAAAAGCAATACGACTATTTGAGATGTACGGACGTTTGGAGTGTTTGAGTTTGAGTATTCAGTGAGAGTATTTCAGGATAAGAGATTTGATCATGGCTGTGGTTTGGCTCTTGCTTCTTGAACTCCAAAGAACCGTTCCACATTTTCAGACTTCACCTGTTCAAAACTTAGATCCTGGATAAGACTTCAGGTTTGGAAAATAGCATAATTGATGTGACTAATAATCATAGCAAATGGGTTTTCACACAGTCTGCATATGATTTGTGATCTTTTCCAATATCAAAATGGCGAAAGCCGCCAGCACTCATTTGTATCCTGAGCCCTGATATCAGGCTTTGCTCCCATATTTGTCACGATCGTGCGGCGGTCCGGCTTTCCTGTTTTTCTACCAGGTTTGAGCCTGAGGGCGGAGGGAAGTGCCGGAGTGGAACTGGCCGAGCGAGGCTTTAATCAGCGCGGAGGCCATCACAGACACTCTCTCTGGAGCTCCTCATGATCAGGGCCGCCTGGTTCGACCCCACGGGCACCGACAGCACTCGCATGAGAAAAGCTCTGATACACGAGGAGCACTGAGGTGCTTCTAAAACACTACCAGCTGCTCCAGCAGTCCCGGGAATGAAAGAACGAAAGAATGAAACACTGTTCCTGAGCTTTAAGGTTGGAGTCAACTGGAACGTTTGATCTGGAATTCTGGTGGAAACTTCTCGAGTCCTGCACTGCTGATTTTTTGATGCTTTGCACACTACGCAGAGTCGACGCACAACATATTTTATGAATGACAGAGAGCCAAGAAGCCTCGGGCAGCGTGTAATTCGCGTTGTTGCCTGGATAATGACCGAAATCTAGCAGCACAACACTGCATAAGCTCATAAAAGTATGATAACTGCATTTCTGTTTATCCTGACTCACACAAATCTTAATCTACTTCTCGCTTTAACATTTCATAAGTAAGTAAATAAATTTAAATTTGTATATCAAAATGTCATTTAAATATATGGCACTGCTAGACGCAAGACTAACTAAATTTAGATTGTGTGTGTGTGTGTTATTAATGTTATTTCAAAAAATGTCAATATTGTTATTAGTTGTAACGTAACTCTTGTATTAAGTTCTTGTAAGAGTCAGACTCCAACCAATCAGAGCTATCCTGGGGACAGAAAGGGCCGTGATTGGTTCCTGCACAGCAAATGATGAAAACAGAGACGAGTGAAACTAAACTCATTTACTCAACCTCACTGATGTTTAATCTGTGTCGCTTTATTTTATTTAATAGGTTTAATTTTATTTATTTACTGTTCCTCAAGTCAAATTTCGAGTCAAAAAAGAAATTAGCATTTATAAACAAATTTCCTCTAATCGTCCTCACGTGATAAAGCTAAGGATGTGAAATTTCACGAGACAATCAGGAGTAAATTGTCCTGCCTGAAGGAATTTTGTGCTCCATAAACTTCATTTATGTCCTGTAGTGTGTTTGGGAAGCAGATGCTACTCACATCATAAACTTTGAACTCTTCAGCAGAACGAGAGTTTAGCTTACAGGATTCCCTGAGGATATGAGCGAGAGAGAGAGAGAGAGAGAGAGAGAGAGAGAGAATATACAAAATGACCTGTAGAGTCTCAGCAGACCTCAACACCACCCGTCTCCCATCATGCCAGATCTGGATCCTATCCTGAGAACACTGGGTGCGAGGCAGGAATACACCCTAGACGTCCTTCGCAAGGCACAACTGTTTTTATTTTTCTAAATGATCTAATCTAACTTATTCTTAATTACAAAACAGCATGTTCTTATTGACTGAAACTAGTAATGACTATAGATGTTGAAACCTATAACTCGTACCAGAGCACACTGAGTCAGGATCAAATGATAGTCATTAGAAGTGGTGGGAATTCCAAATCCAGCGCTGTTCAGCGAGTCAATGAGTCTCGGGTCGGGTCACCAATACGAATCGGATCTTTCAGCTCGTTTAGATCTGAATCAGATTATAAAGTAATGAGATCAGTGGATAAATGATAGTATACAGTAGGAGTAATGACACACGTTAGGATCTCATGGAAAAACATTAACACACCATCATGAGTCATTGATTATTTTACAACAACAGCACGACTTAGAGTGTGTTATTCCTTATATACACATGGCTCCGCAATTATTACATAATTAACAAAATCCACAAAACACCGTTGACTCTCAATATTCACCTAATAGAGTCAAATCAAAATAATGACCTTTGAAGCAACAATTTGACATCTGATATAAAATATTGTTACGTTTTTATGCCCAAACGGTGCTACTGAGCTAAATGACTCCATTTAGTCCCGAGTGTGTATGTGTGGGTTTGTGTGTGAGAGAGTAATTTAGACGCGCAGTTTGCATGATGCTAAAATGGTAGCATTACTCTTTCCTGATTTGTTAGCAAAATTAGCCTCGAGTGCAAAACTAAAGAACCTAAACAGGCACTAAACACACGTCATGGCTGACGGAGAAGAATGGTGGAAAAATGCGAAGCTGCGTCCAACACTTTTGTTTAAAGAATGCATTCGTGAATACAAAAGGATGACGTGAGGTTTGTTTTGTTTATAATACATTTATAAGAATCAGTGAAATGACTCAAACTTTTGGAAACAGCTGGGCAGATGTGGTTTGATAGGCGAGGTTTAGTTGACGTTATACGATGCAAGTCAAACTGACGCTTGCATGCAGGGTGGTTTATTTTTTGTTAGTGTTGACTGAAGCATTTATAGCTGTTTGTGGGTGTTTATGTAATACATGCATACAGTGTGTATATATATATATATACTCACTATTGAGCACAGATTTGTGTTTCTGTTCAGTTCATATACTATAGACAGTATATTGCAGTCAGTGTTTATTAAAATGCTGAAAATATTTCCTTCTCAGAGTGTGTGTTGCTTCTCGTTACCGTTTATATGAGGGGCTTTTATGTCAAAGCGGGACTTTTGATTGGACTCTAATGCACTTATCCCAATGTTGTGGTAAAACCCTTCACCAGAAATTTCATCACAAGTCCTGGATTGACTTAAACGCCGCTCGTATTAACGTGCTCGTTTGTTGCAGATTCAACTTTCTGCAAATAAATTCATAATTAATTAATTAATTAATTAATTAATACAGTTTGTAATTATCAAGGAAGACAATCATGTTCAGGATGGTAGCAGTAACACATTCATAATTTCTCGCCCACAGAAAGACAAGGCGTGTTTGATTCCTCATACTTCCTGTACAAACTTTATACAGTAATACAATACGTCTGTGCAAGCACACATTTTCCATCTATACATTAAGTTGGATTAAATGTTATAAAATGCATTTCTATTGATGATACACTTTTAGACTGGTCAAAGTGTAAAATAGGTCAAGCAGACAGTTTATGCTGTGCTGTCTTACCAAGGAAAGGGGTGTGGCTTTGATCATTTGCATATTTATATAAGAATGTCATGTATGGAAAAAGTGTAGATGCTACTTTGCCTTTTTTCTCTAATGTTTTTTTTGTGCTTATTTGGTTCATATTATCCTAAAAACATTATTGTCTGAATGTAAATTGCTCTGCCTTTGAATGTTTTTTTGGGGGGATAAGTATCTTCCAAAAGAATAAATTCAAATTATATTGGTTATGATTTCATGAGCCTCAGATAGACGTAAATCTTACATAAATCCAGAGGCTTGAATTACACACTGCCACCTGTTGCAAGACCCATGCTACTGCAAAACAAAACAAAACCGTCTCATCATAACAATATAAATCTGATTTGAGATCAGTTTGGTTGAGTTTTATTAACGGAGCATAAACACTTTGCCTAATTTTTGTGCCATGTACCTCAGAGACACGATGGCTCCCAGCCCAGGTGGCTATCGTTCATCTTTTTGGTCTCTGATCCTCCTTAAAATGGAAAGTGTTCAGACTAGGAATCATCCTGTCGTCTTCGGACAACTGCGTCTCTGTAAAATCAGCCGTGAAGCTAAGCGTGACACGCTCCCCTAATTTACCCATTAGTCATTTTCGGCATGTATATAATGGCCCGGTCCTCACTGGCCTCGTTTCAACCCTGATATAAATCAGAGGCCTCTGGTGCGAGCTCAGTGACTCAGACGCTGAAGTGAATCAGTAAACATCTGCATTGCTAGGAAGCCTTATCGACCTGGTTGCATCTGTGTGGTTTTGGGAGACCCAGAATCCCCCAGCGTGCCTCTTTTTAACACAGAGCTAATCTCATCAAACCTAGAGGGCTTCCCTTAGAGATGTTTATTTACAGGACGCTGTAGCTTTGTCACCCACATGTCAGCACGGGGTCACGCTCTCCTTGATTCTAACCACGCTTTCCAAAGGCATTGTGTATTCTTGATTAACAGGATGCCTTTGCTTGTAAATGTTGATGCACGGATGCATGGAGGTGTATGCGTCGCCTGCATGTTGTGCTCAAAGCTTAGATATAAATGCAATCTGAGACCGAAAGGGGTGAAACAATGTTCCTGTTTTCTCTGTACAGGTGGCAGAAGGTGGAGGAGAGGTCGAGCCAAGCGGGGGCTGTTCGAAATGTTATCCGCAGCCACCGATGCCACGTTTCAAAGAAGAAACTGGAAGGTAGATACTGTAGATCAAGGACATCAAGATAATACAGTTGAACTTTTGATTGCATGAACATCTGAACTTCTTTTCATGCAGATGGTGGTATGGGTGCTTGTATCTCTGCTGCCCCTGGTAGTCGGAGACAGGCCCGGGTTTAGTGAAGACCAGGTGGATGCAGTCGGTTTAGTTACGACCATGCTGGACGAGCAGCCGTTTGATGCTCTACCTGAGGAGGATGAGGACATGGGAGATGAAGACGGCCATCCCCTGTGGCATAATGCATTCGGTAAGTTTGGGTTTTGGTAGCTGAAAATGTTTTCTTTTTCTTAAAAGTTTATTTTACTTTCATGACCAGATCTGATTAAAATTAAATCTCACTTGGCAACAAACCAGGAAGGAAAAAGTGTTGAATTTTAGAAGATTTAAAAAAATCAAGCAAGTAGCTACAAATTAGGATTAAGATTCAAGCAAAGCAAAATGATTATTCGCATGGGGTTGCTGGGGTCTGAGGGCAGAGTCAGCCAGGATACAGCGCCCCCTGTGGTAGATAGGGTTAAACATGATGTTCAAAGGCTCAACAGTGGCAGCCTGGCAGGGCTGGGGTTTGAATCCCCGAAATTCTGATACAGTAAGTAACCCAGAACCTTAAATGTTCGAGCCACCACTTCCCCCGTGGCTCAGTTTCTGATTTAAATAACATTTTTTTCGAAACAATAAAACTGATTAAGATGCTAAGTGACGGTATTCTCTTTTTTATTTCAGAACCCTTGGTTCTGGTAGATGAAGAGAGTCCAGCCCGGTGGGAGCGCTCCCCACGTGCCTCAGATGCCTCTGATGCTCAGTCCAAGGGAGCGCGCAAGAAAAAGAAGAAGAAGAAGAAAGAGAAGGAGAAAGGCGAGGATGAGGTGCGGGGACAGAGCAGCCGAGACTGCCACCTGGAGAGGCGTGAGATGCGAGTGAGGGACCTGGGGATGGGTTATGACTCGGACGAGATCGTGCTCTTTAAGTTCTGCGTAGGTTTGTGCCAGAGTGCACGGGGGAACTATGACGCTGCTCTTCGGGCTCTCCTGACAAACGGCAGCCTGCCGAAACGAACAGCACGCAAGGTCAGCGCCAGACCCTGCTGTCGACCGACTGCATACAAGTCCGTCTCCTTCATGGACACGTCCACAACATGGAGGACCATTGAGAATGTCTCAGCTTTGGACTGCAAGTGTGTGGGCTAAGCTGGTGTCGGAGAAGGAGAAGCGAAATGATCAGAGAGGCAACCCGGAGCCAGAGTGCTTCCTGGAATCAGGATTACAGGAATATGAGGCTTTCTGGGCTGAAAGCTGTTCCAGTGGAAGGAGACAGCAAGGCTTTCTGTGACGTGCACTGTGATGTGTTTGCATTCAGCCTTTCACATTCCCAAAACCAGAGTGATAAAAGCCCGGAGTGATACCGGACTCGCCCAAGGGTGGAGCGTGGCATGGAGGAGTTCTTTGGAAGGTGGACGATGGAGCCACAATGGACGCTGACGTATTGCTCGAGAACTCGTCAAGAAACTTTACAAGACTATAATAACGTGGGACGTTCCATTTGTCCATTTCTTACTGAAGGATGTCAAGAGCTTTGAGTGTGTATAGCTGCCAATAATGGATGAAATCATTTAATATTGTTTGAATAGAAGCATTCAGGTTAACATTTCTCACACACACTGCCTAAATAAAGAAAAACTATTATTATTATAATACATATTTTTTTATGAACTTACAATACTGAATTTAAACCATTCCTATACAAAGCTGTGGACTGTTAAGGGATCTGATGAAAAGGTCGATGTAAAATATTCGAGTTTCCTTCACGACATTCAGTCATGCTTGAAGTCCAGCATTTTTGTGTATTTACTTTTACACTCAGGCTATGAGGCTAATTTTTAGTAGCTAGCAAGAAACGCAGGACCATATCGACCAAACTCTAACTTTAAATGACCCCCTAGCACTCTAAGTGATTCTGGTTGTTCAAGATGGCTGCTTCGGTAAGCGTTAAGGTTCTGTTCATGTTTATTCATTCTACAAAGTCATGCTAGCTAGGCTGCTAATCAGTGTGTCTTCAGGAAAATGTTGTGCTAACTTAAAATGGGACAAATTTGGATTTCCTGTTAGCTGGTTTTGAGAGAATGCTAAAGTACAACATCAATAAAAACAAAATGTAACTAGTTAGCTAACTCTTTAACACTTAACTAGTTGGCTAGCTAATCTGTTGTAAAACTGAACTAGCCAGCTAGTTACACAAGCTAATTTGTATTGCAACTGAACTTGCCTGGTTAGTAAATATAATGATAAGATACATCTTCAGATACAATTAGGACAATACCTTACTACGAAAGAAAAGAAAATAAGAAAAGCGTCCAACAGTTTTTGATTTTTTCCCCCACCAAATAATATGCGTTCTTTTAACATTTCTTAGGACTCAATGTACATACTACATGAGTAAAGTTCCAAAAAGTACTTAAGTACAATAATGACATACAATTACTTATGTATTTTCTGTAGTTAGTAGTTAAGGTAGCTAGCAGTTAGCTAAATCAGCCTCATAGCTGCAGTGCAAACCTCAGACAGAAAGCATGGCTGGATTTGGGAATAGTAGGAAATTGCTGTAACGTGTTGGGGTTAATGTGACGACTGACAGCTGATACCGATCCAGGCAGCAGACACAACACCAGCACTAGCATAACACCGGGATTAGCATTTACACCCGTTATACCTGTCCTTATTGTTGCTACCGACTGCAATGCGTTTTTGTCGTTGTGCTACAACATGGATGCTGTGCATCTCTTAGCATTTACTGTATGCTTCATAGGTCAAATATTTATTTTTGCATCTAAGTTATTTATTTATTCATTCATGTGTATAAGGATGTGTTCTTGACCATTTATATAGATATATTTATTTACATGTATAATAATGTTCATTTGCTTAATTCCCAACTCATTCATTATTCATAAGAAATCAACAAGGTAAAAAGAAAAAGACTTTTCAATCTGTTAAAAAAAAAAAAAAAAGAAACATTTTTAATGAGTGTCTATACGGAGTTAGAAAAGTTCCCGAGTCAGAATTGAGTTAACTGAGGTGTGTATTAGCCACACTGACTGGTTGCCTTGTTGTTATTTACTCTCCCTTTAAAGAAACGCTGCTCTCGAGGAAATACTCTAATGTACAACAGTAGTTATAGAAGACATTTATTAGGTTTTACACAGTATTTGCATATTATTATTATTATTATTATTATTGTTATTATTATCATTGTTATTATTATTATTACTTTATTTTTGTACAACCCTG
>JAQQZS010000018.1:21108863-21119263 GCA_030068045.1 Platyallabes tihoni | reverse complement strand
CATGTTTTGTTTGTTTGGTTCATTATTATCATTAAAGACTCTTTTTGTTACACCTTAACCCCCTCTGCGCCTATGCCACACCCACACCCACAGTCCAACATCCAACAGTGCGTGACAGATCTAGTCAAATTTATTTACTAGCTATTAATATGATTATAGAAAAAAAGGTTATTTATCCAATTTCTAGACATATCTTAAATTATATATGACTTGTTCTATTATCAGATCATTTAGCTAATTTTTAAGCATTTATTTCTAGAAATAAGCAAATTGTATATATTAAAAAACACGTATGTGACCAATCTTGCTTCCCTAAGAAATGGCCATTTTTCAGTATTATACTGTCTTGCTTCAAACAATAATAATAAAAAATGCAAATTTTTTTAAAAAGCAAAAAATCTGTAGTTTCTGTAGCCATGTCTAATTCATGTTGCAATATCTACCACAATTTAGCATATTAGAATACAGTAACTCACTTTTTCAGGTTTGTCTTTTCATGTTCTTTTCCACTGGATTTTTTATTTTTATGGCAATTAAGATAATCGAAAGATTTGAATTCAAAAAGTTATGGACACTGCATGAAAAGGGCATGAAATTGTATTTAGCAAATTTGTTCCTTTTTATTTGATAAAAATATAAATGTATACATAATTACAAAAATCAAAGGATGGATCAGGAGAAGTATTAAGTACTGTATTATGAAAAATGGTGATCCTATCTGAAAATTCACTTTTGCGCCTAGGTGAGACTTTTTTTTTTTTTTTTTTTTTTTTAGCACCAATACCATGCTCTGGCCAATAGTGTGTCTAAACATTGGTTTATATACCTTATATTTGGTTTATTGTTCGTTCATTATTCCTTAACAATAATAACATATCAGAAATATATTTTCGTATACTATCGTTTTTGCAGTGAAAAAAAAAATACGATTAAGGTAAGATAAACTGGTCTGGTATGGAGTTATTAAAAAAAGAAAATATTTGAGTCATGGCAAGGCATAAAAATCTCATTATGAATCTCATGCTTACAGCATATGACTCCTTATTTCATACATTTATCAGAAGACCTCCAGGTTTCACAACATGTGCATATTGTTCTTTGTTCTATTTTGTGAAGCTGCTTTGAGACAATGACCATTGTTAAAAGCGCTATATAAATAAAATTGAATTGAATTGAATATATGTTTGCACGATGCTCCATGTCACCATCACAGGGATCAAAACCCCTTTTTCTTTTTAAGTGACTGAATGAGACAGGAAAAGATTTGAATCTTTAATGAGATGCAGTTGGAGTAACTGTCCACCACACTGATTTCTCCTGGGAGCCCTTAGCCTGCTTTGTTGTGTTAGCTAGCTGTTAGCGATGCTTACATGCTTGCAACAAAAGGACATGCATGAGGTTTATTCTCATATTTATCTGCTTCTCCGCCATCTCTCACTCTGAGACCTGATTTGACAGCTATTCACAGAGGTTTAATTAACAGCAGCCTTTTCTCTTTGTGCTGCAATTCTTCAAAATGGAGTTTATGGTGCAACAAATCAAACACGGCGCAGGCTGTAACATGCGCTCCGCTGACCTTTTGTCGGCACAAGGCAAACAAAAGTACTACTAAAATGCAGAGCGGATTTGACACCCACACATTATCTTCCGCAGGCCGGCGTGGTCACTTGCTTCGCACGTCATCGTTATTATTAGCAAAGCATGGATTAGCATAAAACTAGACATTAAAGCTTCTCTTGTTTAGCATATCTGAAGCACAGTGTCTGATTTGATAGACACTTTAATCGAAAAAGAAAATAGCTGACATCATCAGGGCTTTCTCGTCGAAATCACAAATGTATGGCTCCTAGTAACTGCAAAAAACAAACAAACAAACAAAAAAACACCACAAAGCAAAATAACTTTTCATCCAAATCAGGAGCTACATCTTTTTGAAATGCGTTTAAAGTAATAGCCAGAGGTCTTTTTTCGAAGTTGAACGCTGATTAAACATCTCAGAGATTCGTCGTGAGATGATGCGATCATCATTGATTTAAAAGTTTCACTTCTATGGACCCGAAAGGCATAATTGATCCAAACCTCATTGAGGACCTTTGTAAAATGATTTAAAAAATGTCTTGGACAGTTTGAACTTAGTGAATGTTTTTGGACTGTGGGAATAAACCAGGAGGAAACCCAGTAAGGATGGAGAGAACACGCACATACTGGAGGCAACATTCAAACTCGGAACCATGGAGGTGTGAGGGCACAATCTTACATATACAGTAGTGTCCGAAATACTGAGAACAGAATAATTTTTTTTTGTTGGGGAATATTCCGTATCTTTGAAGATATTTGAAAATTTCCATTCCTTTTTTATATTTAATATTTTGGATTAAAGATATTTTGGATCAGGGCTCATATTCACATAGCTTCTTAGAATTCTCTCAGAGAGCTCCTCCTATCTTAGCCTAAAAAGTCCTAGCTGGGAGTCTTAGACTAAAAGTGATTTAGGAAACTTCTCAGAGCAACTCTGAGTAAGGAAAGTACAAAAACCTTTATCTTAGTGAGGAGGTGTGATTGACCCCATTGCTGATGCAGAAATTCGAGGACCGTGATTGGTTGATTAAAAAATCTGCAAAGGTCTTAAAATGGACTATATGATAAAAAAAAAATTGAATATATGATAATAAAATAGACGGTGAAATCATAATGTGTGTATATTAAAAAAATTGTATAATCATGAATGCAGGCTTCTTCATGCAAAGTTTCTGTTATAGGTTAAATATCTTAAAGTTAATTAAAACAGCCAAATGTTGAAAATTTTTCGACTTTTGAAGCAACCAATTTCCACACAGTTGTTACTATATTTAAGATGTTACATTAAGATTTAAGATCTGACAGTAATAGACTTGCATTCAACATTCTCCAAAAATCATCAGGCGCATTTAGTTCATTTAAAGAAGTTGCTAATTTGCCCAGCTGGTAGTAAACAAATTTCTTTTAGCATATTTTTTCAGTGAAACCCATTTATACTGCATATTTGTATTTATATTTTTCAGCAGCTTGTCTGTGTGTTATTAAGGACTATTGTGGTCATAATTTCTTTCTTCTATCCAGCATGTCTTTCTATTTAATAAAAGAAAACATATTTATTGTATAATAGTTTTTGTAACCCAATCTTTTAATCAAATATCAAAATATTTTTATCAAAGCTTGTAGCATTGACAGGATCTAATGTACAGTACAATGGATTCACCTACAGCAGCTGAGTAGTTTCACACTTTGTGATTTGGTTAAAATATTCAACATTTCAAAGAAAGGTCCCTAAAAACTGAAGTTAGTCTAATTACAAAACATTTTCCTCTTAAATATTTATGAAAAATAAAGGGGGGAAACAGCAGTGGTTAAATTTTACATCAATTATAAAGATAAAGTGTTAAAGCTAACCTTTCATCCGTAAAGGTCATGGCTTTCTAAAGAACCGCTTCTTTACTTGACCTTTTCACTGACACAAGGTGTTGTTTTTCATTCTAATAGTTGCTGTATAGCTCTGCTTGGAATGGAAAATAATAAAGCATCATCTTAACGGAACAGAACGAAATGAGTTTACTTAAAATGCTTTGATGTGAAATATGTTTTTGTATATTTGTGTGTAGTCATATTGGAAAGAACATCTGTCCTGTTCATTTTATATGTAAATATACTACGTGTATGCACTTAAAATTTTGCACTAGAGCAAAAATGCTAACTCATACTGTAGTTAAGCCTAGTCCACCGACAGCATTGTGAAAACATTCAGTGTCATAATCTTGTTTTATTTTTTTAATGCTGTAAAAGGGACATGCATTTACGATCACATTACAATCTACAGACCAAACAAGCAGATTTGCACTAGAGTATATAATAAAAAAAAGTAATTAAAATTTTATTTGTCACATACAGTCATACACAGTACGATAAGAAAAGAGATAGAATAAAAATAAAATATAGAAAAACTAAGCTGTAGAAAAAAATTAACAAAATATAAAATGTCAAAAATATTTAAAAAGAACTTAGCTGTACAAAATATAGACAATATGTCTGTACAAATATGGAAAATATGGAAACTGGTGTGGAAATTGATGAAGAATTTAAATATAAATGTCTGGGGAGTGTGCAAATATACATGAATGTGAGGATGTAATGACCATAAATGTGCAATGTGCAAAAGTGTGCAAAATGAAATTAAATAGAAATGTCCAGGGTGTATCCTGCCTCGTGCCCGAAGTCTCCTGGGATAGGCTCCAGGCCCCCCGCGACCCTGATCATAGGATAAAGCGGTATAGAAAATGAATGAATGAATGAATGAATGTCCAGGGTGAGTGCAAATGTGAATAAATGTTCAAATGTCCATAAATGTCTTGTCATTCAAGAAAGTCGAAATATTTTTTTTTTTATCAAAATGGGATCTTACAGAACCTAAAATAAAGCGTCACATTAAATCGTAAGATGTTCTATTTGTCAACTTACCAACCAGTAAAGAACACTATAAAGAATAAATAACACTTTTGAGTCAAGAACACTTCCATTTTTTTATATGAAATTTAAGAATACAAAAACACATTTTGAGATACTAAACTAAAAACTGCTGTACTAAATGAACATCAGACTCAGGTGGTCTAAAGAGTCCAGCCAAAAATATTTAGAAAATAATATCATTTTCATTACTCTACTGTTTGTTAAAACGGTTATGTCTTATAACATGCGGTTTTTAAATGATGCTAAACAGGCACTGATAAGCTTGATAAACATTTTGAGTGAAGATGACATTCATATTTTTCCATGATTATACGGTGATCACGTTTTAGCCTTCCGTTAGTATCACTCCCCAGTTCCTTTTAGTTCTTGACCTTTTTCGAAAACATGCAAAATCCTACAAGCTTACAAATGAGCCAAAATGTACAAATTTGTTTGAATATATGTAAAAATCAAACACGACACTCGGATCGTATTTGTTATTTCAGGGCGCCTCTAGAAAGCAGCAATGTTAATAATGTGTTCCCGGTGCGATGGCTCATTATTCAATGTGACAAATGAAGTAATCATCAACAGAGGACTTCATTAACGCAGCGTGCATTCAGCGTCCGGCCCATTTACCGCTGCCTTCCCGTCGAATACATCAATACAGCGGTGTGTTCTTCAATCATTAGGCCAGAGTGATTTCCATCCTTATGCAACACTCTATTTTAGCAGTGTTCACTGGTAAATCAAGATTAGGTCATTCTGTGATAAGGAAATGTTGTCCTTTACGGATAAACAGATGATTAAGCTGCAGAAAAAGAGCATTGCTGAAAATATTCTACAAAAACAGGAAGATGTATTGGAAGAAGTATTGCATCCACTGGATTGGAACTGGTGCGCTCTTTTTAGTAAGGTCATTCAATGGGCTGGTGACGTCCAAATAATTAGTCACTACAATAATAGCCAGCCAGTCCCTGGAACCACCCTATTACTTTTTTGGTCTTGGACCTTGGACGTGTCGTAATCACCACAGTTTTATTTCTTCCTCTTGAATTACAGTCTTCTTTGGGTTCAACTTGAGTCTCGCTTGTCGCAAGAGTCTCAGGACAGCTCGGAGATGTTGTGGAGGACCCTGTCCTTGATTTGTTGATATGTGGCAGGAGCCACACAAAACCTAAATGGAAGGGTGACAAACTGGTGTAAACTGTATGGGGTGGAAAAAGTCATTACTTCTCAGGCCCTGGGAGGCAAGAGAATCTACCAATATCCCTTTGTGAGATCCTTCATCAACCGATCGAGCAGTTCATCAATTTGAGGGATTGTTTACACATCAAACTTTGACATTGCATTGAATTTGAAAAAGTCTGCACAGGTCCACAGTATCCCGTCTGCCTTGGGTACCAAAACACTGGGGTGCTCCAATCACTGTGCAAATCCTTGACCATTGCTATCCATGTTAAGCATGGTCTGTACTTTGTCCTGAACCACATTTTGGGTGCTCAGATGTACAGTATGAAATTAGCTTGGTTGGGCACATGGGAAAATACTTTTTGCAACCCAGCAACCTGAGCTCTATGTAAGAGGTGGTTTCCACAGTGGACTGGGACAAATTGGAAAGCCCAATTAGTAATTACCTTCAGTCCCAGCTCAGTCTTCTCTGGAAATACTGTACCTCTACTAGAGACAGCGGTTTGGGACTGCATCCCTCTACAATCTTAAGAGATTGAGGTGGAAAACCTGAAGCAGCCCAACAGTCGACATAGTCAATTTCCATCTCCCACATATTGAATTTCTAAAGCACATGCAGTATTGTATTTCTAGGAGAGTGCACCATCTGGTTGCATTTTGCTGCCAAATGATTTGATATGCTACTTAGTAAAAGTATGCTTGAGGGTCTCTGTGTCCCCTCATGAAAGGGATTTGATATTGACAGAGGTGGCACCTCCTTCCCAGCCAATGCTGCACACCCTGGGTGAGGTGGGGGCTAACCACCACTTATATTTCATGCTTTTGGGCCCAGACATAGACAGACACCAATGGTACACACCGCACCTTGACTACATTCTCCACCCAATCCCCTACCTTGAACCAGGCCTCAGTGAAAAGAGCACTGATGCATAGTAAAGGAACAGGAATCATTAGTACAAGGGGCTATAGCTTTGCAGGTGGGTGCCCACTCTTTTTCATAATTGGAGTAGGGGCAGCAAGGGGGAAGTGAGAGAGGGAAAGGTGAAGAGAGAGAAAGGAGAGAGTGAGAGAAGTCAAAGAGCTGCCTGCATTAACTTTTAAATGTATTTGTTTTTATTTCATTTAAATACAATTTGTCTATCTCTCCATACCACATTCATTTGCTAAGGGAAAATGTGATTCTGGTAATCCAAGATGTCCGCCCTTTAACATTGCAACTCATCTTTGTGTCCTTCACTGAGGACCTGACTTTGGTTTTTAAAGGATTTTTGCTTAAGATTCTATTTGTGGAACTAGAAAGTATTTAGCACAAAACTCCATCACAAAACCTAAGAAGGACACCAAAACATGGACTTAACCAATCTTTTAAATATTATTCCTTATAAAATGTGCATCTGTGAGCAGATCCAGTGAAATTGTGTGCACAGTCATCTGCATGCAGGAAAAAAAGCGAAATCAAATGACCCTTAAATAAAGTTTCCGCTGAGCGTAACAGCATGTCTTAAGCACATTTGCACACTCCCAGTAAAGGAGTGAGTAATAAGACAAGTGTGGGAAATAAATGAAACTGTGTTATTTGAAGGTCTAAAAAGCTTCGCTCTCTTCTCTCTCTCCTGTGCCACGGCCGTGACTGATGGCCCTACTGTCCACACTGGGGAAGCTTAATGATGCGATACAGAGGCATTCCTGGAAATTCTCTCATCTGTCTACGCAAAATGAGGAGTGATTATGAAACACGTGGCGCACCAGTGACTGCAGAACTGTCTCTAAATCAAAACAAATAAAATGTCTATCCTGCTCAGACTGTAGAGCCGTGAAGCTTTAATTTTGATGTGGTCATAAAAACATAACGATTTTACGATGAGGAACAAATGTATATCGCGTCAGCTTTAGTGAGTGCTGCTGTATATCATGAGAGCTGTTGGTGATTCAGTGTCTGCATCGTTCTCTAACTGCCTCGCAAGCGAATAACATCATATCTGATCCAATATTCTGCCTATCAGTCTGTCTATCTGTCAGCCTGTCTATCTGTTTATCTATTTGTCTGTCTATCTGTCTGTCTGTCTATTTAGCTGTCTGCATGTTCATAACTTTATCTGTATATCTGTCTGTCTCTGTGTCTGCATGTCTGTCTGTCCTGTAGATCTGCCTGTCTGTCAATTTGTCTGCATACCTGTCTGCCTATCTGTCTGTCTGCTTTTCACCTGTCTATTTGTCTGCCCTTCTATCTGTGTGTCTGTCTATCTGTCTGCATATGAGATAAGATCTTGATATCTGTTTGGCCTGTCAGCCTGCCTGTTTACAGTTTTTCTCAGTCGCTTTGGTGCTTTTCTCACATCACTATTAACATTTGCACAGCAGTTAGTGTATTTCTCNNNNGAAGACTATTAGTTTTATTGGAAACGACTATTCAGCATCCAAAAGTACAGTTCATTTTGACTGACATGACATAAGCAAATGATAATGTTATAAAACGGCAGAGAATTGAATGAAAGCAACTGATACATGTCCAAGGGCATTTGCAGTTTGTTCAGAGGAAGGAGAAATTGCTACTATGATGTGCACAAATGACTAAATGTTGTTGAGGTTGCACTAATGGTTTTTCATTCTGATCTGAGAAAAGCACCAAAGCAACTGAGAAAAACTGTAATTAACTGCCTATCTGCCTGTCTATCTGTATATTTGTCTGCATACCTGTCTGTCTGTCTGTTTCTCTATTTGTCCACCTGTCTATCAGTCTGCGTGTCTGAATAATAAGAGTGCAACCCTGTTACTAAAACCTATTTATTCTTATATGACGAAGAGGAAATAATATCATCAAGCCATTTGCTAACAACATGATTCTAACACAACCGTTACCCATATTATTAGAGTAAGACAAATACATTTCAAAGTTCTCTATTTATAATATAGATATAGAATAATATAATATAATAACTATATTTATATATAAATAACTATAGTTTGTCATTGACGTTAAGTATAAGACTACATTCCACATCTAGCACTCAGTTAACATTAGCATAAATCTGGATCCTTGTTATTGTAAGTAGAGTAATAGTACTGCGTTATGGTAAAAGGGCCTCATTCCTGTTCTCATGTTTTTTTAATGGACAAATTAAATGTGTATGAGTCATTTTGTATAATCTACATGTTTCCGGTGTATTACTGTATTTTTCCTGAATATAATTTAAATTTTTTTCTCTCTCTTATTGCCACCAGGTAGCCTAAGCATATTCAGGTTGCCACCTGCGTCCTGATGGTATTACGAACTCAAAATGAATGAACAACAACAAAACTGCAACCGTAATTTAAAAGGTTTTGTGTGTAACAAAACTTATACATGGTATTTTGTTGTAAAATCTGTTAACTGTTAATTTTTCAGCCCACATTGTTCAGTTTTGATATGCACATTCTTTTAAATCCCAGGTTAACATCCAACTGAAATATGATTTTTTCTATGTCTGTGCATGAAATATTTAATCTAATCCAGTTTGTAGTCTTGTTGATGTGTTATTTCTTATGTACAGTGTGTATTTGTCACATTTAGGTCATGATTTACTCAAAAGAAATGGATCAATTCAACCATTTTACTTTGTGCAACCTCATTACTCTAATTTCAACCCTGTTACCATATGATTCTATTAACATAATCAAAAATAATGATTTTCCGAACTCAAGGCTATAACCTGCCGTCCTTTTAACAGTTTTTGTGATTATATACTTAGTGTATTTGAACAAATATTTTAAATTAAATTTTGAAATTTAGTAAAGAAAAAAAAAAAGATAAAATTGTGTGACACAAAAATATTGCGGAAGAAAAATAGATAAATTAATATAAGCCAAGTCTTATCTAAAATTCAATGAGTATTCAATGTTTCGACTTTCTTCACAAACTTCTTAAACCAAATATTTAAAATATCCTTTTTTTTAGGTTCCTGTATTAGTAATACAGTTTAACAAATTAAACATCTTATTAAAAATTTACATTTGATACCTGAGTTGGACATATAAATGGACATGGATAAAGGGTTCAATTCTTAAATGACACACAAACTGTCTGTCTGTCTATCAATTGATCTGTCTTCACTTCATATATACGGCAAAGGATGAAAAACAAGTTAACTGTTATTCCAAGGTCAAAGCTCTCACATTGTACTCTTTTGTTTGCTAAACAAAAATGGCAGCTGGAAGGAATTCTGTTGGTTTATTTAATGTAAAGTGATCTTGCATTAATGTACAGCTGTGTTTGTGGTATTTCATTTGGATCCATTTCAAATATTCTATAGAACTGAAGCAGATTGTGAAATGCATCACTTGCAATTCATTATAAACTGAAAAATAAAATCATTCTTTTTTTTGTGCTCTCTATCAACATGTGTTAGCGCTTTGTAAAAGTCAGATTGAAGCTGTAACTTTAAGTTTTTCGTCATATTAGAGAAAGAGAGGGTTATGACATTAAACTAGTAATTAGAAATGGAATTCAATACACTGAGTTACGGTGGCCGTGAAGTGCAAAACAAATTAGCAAAACTGAAAACAAAATAAATTAAAATACGAAATAACAAAAACAAAAAAACAAAATGGAAAACAAAATAACTAATTCAAGAACAATATATCAAAACCCAAAACAAAATAACAAAACCCAAAACAAAATAACAAAACCCAACACTAATTAGATTTTTTGTTTTGGGTTTTGTTGTTTTGTTTTGGGTTTTGTTGTTTTGTTT
>JAQQZS010000018.1:21091277-21104284 GCA_030068045.1 Platyallabes tihoni | reverse complement strand
ACACACTCACCGGTATTGGGGTATATGAAAAATGAATATCATAAAAAAAAAAAAACACCGGTATTCGGTATGAAAAGATATACCGCCCAGCCCTATATTCTCCTATGTCTTATCGTATCGTGTGTCTTTGTTTAAACTGTTGTGCAATGTATAAACAATTTGTGCAATTAAACAAACAAAAAAATGCTTTCATTAAGATTTAAGTTAACAGACTATTGATGATCTTCAGGTATGTGGATGTTTTGTGTGTTGAAGGAGAGAACCAGAAAATCTGTCAAATTCTGGTTTAATTAAGAAAATGTTTGAATGTAAATATTAAAATAAATAAAATAACTTTTTGCACAGACTGTGCATTTTACTGCATTAAATATATATATGTGTGTTTAGGAAACCTGAGGCATGTATGAACAATTGTGGAGGACCAGCTGCCTAATATTGAGTACAGTAGGTCTCCCTTTTGGCACCATAACATTGATGCACTGTGTTTTCTGACACCTTTCCATCAGGACCAGCATTAACCTTTTCCTCCGTCTGATCCACACGGTCCGGCCTTCACTCCCCATGTGCATTAGTGAGCCTTGGCCACCCTGTCGTCAGATTACCGGTTTTCGTTTCTGGGGGCACTTTTGGTGGCGGCACGGTGGTGTAGTGATTAGCACATCTTGCACCTCCAGGGTCCGGGTTCGATTCCCGGCCAGGCTCGATTCCCGTCTCTGTGTGTATGGAGTTTGCATGTTCTCCCCATGCTTGGTGGGTTTCCTCCCACAGTCCAAAGACATATAGGTTAGACTAATTGGTGTTCCCAAAATTGCCCATAGTGTTTGTGCCCTGCGATGGATTGGCACCCTGTCCAGGGTGTACCCCGCCTCATGCCCTAAGTCTCCTGTGATGGGCTCCAGGTCACCGCGACCCTGAATACAGGATAAAGCGATATAGAAGATGAGTGAGTGAGGGCACTTTTGCTATGTCCTCACTACTGCAGACCAGGAACATTCCACAAGAGCTGCAGTTTTGGAATTGCTCTGACCCAGTTGTCTAGCCATCACAATTTGCTCCTTGTCAAAGTCACTCAAATCCTTATGCTTCCCAGTGTTTCTAAAACCTCAACTGTAGGGGGGAAAAAGGTTCACTTGCTGCCTAATATATCCCAGTAACGAGATATTGAAAATGTAGCTACTGTGATAAGAGCCAGACTGTTATGTCTGGACGACTGGGTCGGAGCAACTGACCTGAACGAAGGGGTTATCGGTGGCCAAGGCTCACTGATGCACATGGGGAATGAAGCCTGGCCTGTGGAGTCGATACAATAGCACAGTGATGGAAAAAGTTAATGCTAGTTCGAATAGAAAAGTGTCGGAACATGTAGGTCATTAGAGTATTGGTGGCGAAGGGGCGGACCTACTTGATGATAATGTTTCGGCTGATCAGTGTAGTTTTGTGTTTCAATGTAAAATATAATTTCTATTTTTCTATATCCAAAGTAAACTCCAGTTGACTGCTCCATGTTGTTTGTCCAGGGTCCAGGATGTTGCACACGGAGGACGGTGTGAGACTGGAGTGCAGTGTGGCAGTGGAGCGCGTGAGCGGTGCAGCAGCTGGTCCTGCGGTACAGCGCCGGGTTCTCCGCCGTGCTGCGGTCACTCTGGGCCGGGACGAGTTCCGAGAGTTGGTTCTGCGCGTTCAGGACCTCCGTGGTGGACCCCATCAGAGCTTCGCGTTGCGTAGGGACTTTCGGCTCTTCACGAGGTTCGTCAAGGACGGCAAGTGCACGGTGAGCTTTCCGCAGAACAACACGCAGCTCCTGATCTCCGACTGTCCACCTGACCGACTGAAAACCTTCCTGAAGACCATGAGTATAAAGCATGAAGCCTTACAGGGCATTGACCCGGTCAGTGAAAGGGCCCGGATGCGGGCGGGCGTCCCGAGAAGCTTTGAAATCATCAGCCCTGTGCAGCAGAAAGACATCCAGAAAGCGAACGAGTTAAGGAGCAAAGTGAACGCTCCTCTGCAGGTGAAGGCGCTGACGGAGAGAGTCGTGAACAGGACAGACGGCCGACAGACAGCCAAACGACCCCGAACAGATGGAGAATCCAGCCTGGTATGATCGTCACTGCTTTCAGTTAATGTCTTGGATGCACATCAGATGAGGATGGGTTCCCTGTTGAGTCTGGTTCCTCTTGTTGACCTCTCAGGGAGTTTTCCCTTCAGCACCGTCGCCCTCGGCTCGTTCATCAGGGACGATCTGATCATAATCTGATTATTTATACATATTACCTCACATTTCCCTGATTTTCTTTTTGATTCTGTAAAGCTGCTTTGCAACAATACGAATTGTTTAAATGCTGTGTGAATAAAGCTGAATTCAATTCTTTGTTTCAGGTTAAAGCTCTTCACCCTCACAAGAAGCCCATCCTCACGTTGCCAGTTGCACAAAAACTCAGCAAAGAACAGATGGCAGTTCTGAATGCAGTACTGAGTGGGAAGAATGTGTTTTTCACTGGAAGTGCTGGTATTTACACATTTAGCTTCGTCTTAAATTCTACATCTGTGTATTTTGCGCAGTGATATAAAAAAAAAAGTGAACTTTTTCAATGTAGGAAGATATAATTGAACTTCAGCTTGATATGATGTAGATCGTGCATGTTCAATGATGAGGTCTAAAAACATATCTATCTATCTATCTCTTAAAAAAAAAAAAAGTGTATATTCATATATATATATATATATATATATATATATATATATATAAAATATCCTTATATGGGTTCCCATCCTATTTTCATCAAATATATTAAGGTTTTTTTTTGTTTTTTTTTTAGATATATAAATACATATTAAAAAAAAAAAAAAAGATTCTGCACCTGATTACCATTTGGATGTGATTTGGGACCGAGCTCTGCTTCTAGCGCGCTGACATTCTGCACTGATTTGTTGTGAGGTACGGGGAAGTCCTTCCTGTTGAAAAGGATTGTGGGATCGCTGCCTCCTAAAAGCACGTACGCCACGGCCAGCACCGGTGTCGCTGCATGTCATATAGGAGGGACGACCTTACACAGTTTCGCAGGTCAGTGTGCACTGCTTCTGTACTGATGGATGGGTGATGGATGAAAGATGATGGGATGGAAGGATGGCATGTGATTGGAATGAGATGGATGAGTGGATGATTAGTTTAGGGATTGGAGTGGATGGATAAACTGGAGGAAGATATTTGGGTTGGATTTGATGTGTGTGAATGATTGGATTGGATGATGATGAATTAGTGAATAGCTGGTTAGATAGTGACTGATGGATGGGATGGATTATAGATTTGGGACTGGGTTTGATTGGAGTGGGTGATGGAATGGGATTGATATTGATTGAAAAAGAGATTGTAATTGTAAATATTTCATAAACTATTAAAATTCCATGAGTCCTGTGTCCTTCTCTTTGATTGGTCAGGTATCGGCTCGGGTTCGGCTCCTCTAGAACAGTGTTTGGAGCTCGCGCAGCGGCCCGGAGTCCTGCAGCACTGGACCAGCTGCAAACACCTGATCATCGACGAGGTCTCCATGGTGGAGGCCGAGTTCTTTGACAAGCTCGAGTCTATCGCCAGGCATGTATATCGTTATATTGACAACCTAGTTATTTCTTTAACAATTAATTCTATTAAGTTATATTTTAAAAAAACAAACTCTAGGGTGCTAGTGATATCACTCTGGAATTGTATCACAGTATTGATAGGATATCATAATGCTATGATCAGATCAATTATTATTTTTTTTTATTATTATTATTTATTCTTGGGATTTTTCTTTTTATTTATATAAAATTTTATAAATGTTAATATTCAATTTCTGCATATGTAGTGCATTGGATATTTGTTTACACTTTAAATAGTTGTCCCAAAATGTCATCACGTCCTGATCTTCATTTTGAAGGACGGAATGTGTCCAAATACAGGCTTGGCAGGTGTTGGTTGCAGATCCTATACATGTAGCTGCTCCAATGCTTAATGATGTTGGATGGGTCTTGAACCCATCTTAGATGGATTTGACCAGGCTGATCAAATGATAGCATGTGCTGGTGAGGCGGTAGATCTTGTTAGATGTTCCTGAAGTGTCCAGCTTGGCATGCAGCAAATCATAGTACATGGTTTTCACCACCACTGCTTGCTTTGAGGGTCTTCATAAGGCCAGTAGTTCATGTCTTATACTCCATCTTCTTCTTCGTTGATCCTCTGCGCCTCTTAATTCCCCCACCAAATTCGGTTGTCAATAAATCGTGTTCCAGGCTTCATCCAATTACATTACATGCTGTCTCCTGAATTCAAGCAACTGCATATTTCATGACAAGAACCATCTAATGGTGGTACTCCGTCTTCCCTTTGCTCCCGGGAATTCGTCCATGACCTCTTCGGTGCAGGCTGTGGGGTGAAGCAGGAGATGACTCCAACCACTGACCTCTTAGAAACAAGAGGCAATCTGACAACAAAAGCCTTCGGTTTATTACAGGTAATAAGCAGTAGTCGGTAATTTATGTAGAGTTTGTTAATTTATGCCGTCATTATTTCTGTAAAATAACTTTTGAGATGCTAAATTGTTTTAGTCGTGTCCGACTCTTCGTGACCTCATGGACCATAGCATGCCAGGCTTTTCTAGATGCTGTCCATGGGGTTTTCTTGGAAAGAATCCTGGAGTGGGTTGCCTTGACCTTCGCCAGTGGAACATCTGCAGGCAATTTGGAAATGCCAATTATCCTCACACATCTTTTGTCGTGTAGTTTGTACGCTTTGCGTTGTTGCCGCTTCATCCGGTGTAAAGACCCTCACTGCTGGTTGAGATCAGCACAGCAGTTGGCACAGCATGGAGGTGATGATGGGATGTTCCATCACTCAGGTGTGCTTGCTAAAATTAATATCATATGATGAATAGCTGCTTCGTGGCCAGATTCGAGGAAGTTTATTACAAATGAATGGTCCTGAAAATCTCGCAAGCTGCAGCATTGGGAGAAAATTGTGTGTTGACATAATGAGCCCTGCGCTTTTGGTGCTTGTAGGTCAATTAGAAGATCCACCGAGCCTTTCGGAGGGATTCAGCTCATCGTGTGCGGAGATTTTCTCCAGCTTCCTCCCGTCACTAAAGGAAAGGAGAAACCCAGCTTCTGCTTCCAGGTGAGAAACGCCAGAAACATGGCCTGACTCGGGTTTGAGCCATAACACGAATCTTGCTTCCAAGGAGCTGGAAACCGCAATCTCCTAATTAGCAGCTGCAGAATTGAGGAGCTCTGTTTGTTCTGTTAATTTCAGGGTTCGAAAAACATCACCAGAGGCTTGAAATGAAAAGATTAGGAAGATCAGGTGCACAAATATTAAGGCTAGACAGTATAATCTAATGTCACAGTGCAATGTACAGGTGGTTTGTTCTCTAGTTTTATATTTATATGGGGTTATATGGCTTACGGTTGTTGTAGTGATGATGATGATGTATAGTAATATAATTTATTTTTTTGTTTTTTTTTTATATGCAAACACACAATCTTCAATTTTATTTACTTTTTCTCTTTCAGTACATTTATTGTATGATGACTTCATAATCTTAATGCATTTATAATATGCAGAATTTATTTATTCTATTTTGATTAGACACTTTTTTGGGGGGGGGGGACACTATGATTTTTATTTATTTGCTTTTTTTTTTTTTTTTTTTTTTTGCTGTTTAATTTTGGGGAACTTTTATTTTATTTTTATTTTTTGACTTTCCATATTATGCTATTTTATTTGCTTTTTCATTTGCATAAAACACTTTGAACATCCTGCATTTTTCTTTCCTTTTTTTTTTTTCCCCCCCCCTCTCGCCTTGTGTTTCATCTTCCATCAGGATGAGATGAGTCTTATTAAAACCACTCTTACTGTTGATCTAATTATTCTTACAAAAGTGGGGGCGGGGACGAGGCTTAATAGAACCCTGTTCCAATACTGAAATGATTTTGAGGCTCGATGTGTTTGAGTAAACACTCACTCGACAGACTTTGTGCGCACGTCCTTTCAGCTTTAATAGAAAACCTGGTGAATTCAAGGAATAAAAGATTCTGTCCCTGTGTTTCTGTCCCTTTCTAACCGTCTGTGCCCTTTTTAGTTTGTTGCTTGGCAACCTGAATTATTCACCTTTTTGTTTCGACCTTGCATTAATCACAGATCGATCTTTAGATTGAATGGTTAATCGTGCGCTCTGTCCCGCAGTCGAGGAGCTGGAGAAAGTGCATCCACGTGAACATGGAGCTGACGGAGGTGCGGCGGCAGACGGACCGCACCTTCATCTCGCTCCTGCAGGCCATTCGACTTGGCAGGTAATGAAACCTTCTACACCACAGATCGGTGTTCTTACTCGACCAAGCGCTTTAACGATCCTGTGCTTCCTGGTTTTTTTTTTTCTTGTTTTTCCCAGAGTCACTGAGGAAGTCACTGCCCGGCTTCTGAAGAGCTCCACTAACCCCATAGAGCGGGACGGTATCCTAGCTACCAGGCTGTGCACACACAAGGACGATGTGGAGCTCACTAACGAGAACAAACTCAAGCAGTTGCCAGGTTTGTTGATCGCCAGGATGTTTGGTTTGTAACAAATTGGTAAATCAATAAGTATGATTCGGTACATGGTGTTCAGTAAACTTGACATGTTTCGTGCTCCGCTTTTAGGACCTCTGCGTGTGTTCGAGGCTCTGGACAGTGACCCGATGTTGGTTAAAACCATCGACGCACAGAGTCCAGTGGGTCAGACGCTACAGCTGAAAGTGGGAGCTCAGGCAAGAGCTACTGTAGCACCCAGTCATGTCTGGTATTTTACGTTTAAACATCTGGATTATAACACAAATTGTTTTTGCTTTTGTCATTTAGGTTATGCTGACCAAAAACCTGGACGTCCAGCGAGGGCTGGTGAACGGTGCGAGAGGCGTCGTGGTGGACTTCCTGCCGGGAAATCAGGGTACGAACCAAAGCGCCGTTAGATCTGATGGTTTGTTACAGGTTTATATTGACGTCCTCTATCTAATGTAGTATTGATCGGAGTGAGTGCGGGTCACTCGCGGGAACAGACATGCCGCGTTAAAATCATTGATCGTTGATGCAATGATGATGTAAGTGATGACATGGACCAACACACTTTTTCATGGACCTTGTTTATCAAGATAAACACAAAGCGGTTTATTAGCCATAACACGAGGATATTGTACACATCAGGAGTGTGGACGGAGTGAGAGAGGGCGACACTTTGTAACAATAGCTGGTGTTTCATTTCACACTATTGATCCATGTGCTTCAAAAGAATCTCTTAATGCTTCATTTTATTATTTTTTTTGTCATTCAATTATTTGGCTAATGTTTCTGTTCAGAGAGACCAAGTGAGACAGAATCCAATTGAAAACCATGAAAGGAATCAGGGATGATCAAGCATTAATGATTTCAGGCTCAAACTCATTCCTGCAGCAAGTTTATATAATGAGAATGAGATAATCATACACATAACTCTAACTTTATTGCCACGTTATTTTTTTTCCTTCTACAGCCGTCCTTGGACTAATCTCATGATTTTAATAATCTAATCTTCTGCATGTCCTGTGTCTGGCTCTGTCCATCAGGCCTCCCGAGAGTGCGCTTCCTCTGCGGCGCTGTAGAAGTGATGAAGCGCGAACGCTGGACGTTTAAGGCGGCGGGAGGACTGTACCTGAGCCGACAGCAGCTCCCGCTGAAGCTTGCCTGGGCCATCTCCATCCACAAGAGTCAAGTGAGGGCGTCTCTGACTCAGAACTCAAATTGCCTTAAGCCACTGATTCATACCTGATTCACCGTAACTCCTATCTCTTTCCACAGACACACACACACTCACACACACTTTGCTGACGTCTGAGCCGCGTCTATTCGTTTTATGAAAGAGAAGACGTAGTGACTTGTTTATTGGTAGCGATGTTCTAGCATTAGTGTAGATTGCAGATGCATGTTTCTCTCGTTCTCGCTGCAGCAGTGCGTCAGTCGCGTTAGCCGCTGCCTCCAAGCCGCGTGCCACCAGCACTAATGGCTTTCAATTAGCCGGAGCTGGCTGTGGATGGAACTCGGGGTAATTAGGCTTATTCGCTACAGATGGAAGTGTATCATGGCTGCTTTTGATCGTTTGGTCCTGCTTTAATGAGCCGCTGAGACTCGTATGACCTCGGGCCCATGATGCGACTCTCTCAAATCTAAAACATGCACCTTTTGGTTTCTTGTCCATACTCGACAAATGTAATGTCTGATCCCTGAGCATCATCACCATCACCGGGAACTGTGGTCAGAAGTGGGCGGGGTTTCAGGTTAACATTCAGGGAGCTTCATGTTTAGAGCAACAAAATTCGAGTTTTGCGTCCATCTGTGGAAATGCATGTGGGACATTTAAGTCCTTGGGTATAGGTGAGACCATGTCCATATATGGAAATATAGGGAGAACTTTGTCATTTGAATTAGGGAAGGGTCTGACCTCCACCCCCCCCCCCTCCCCCCACAGAATTACCGTAAATATTTGCTTCGAAAATCATGGAGGTGGGATAGTCAGGGGTGTACAAAGTTTTGCCCAACTAGTGTAGTATATCTTTTCTAATAAAATGAAATAAGAATAATTTATCTTCAGGCCAAGATGGAAGCATGTTTAAATTATTTATAACATTCACTTAGTTTTTTAGTAAATGTTCATTAATTAAAGTTTTATTTATTAACATAATGCATCATCTAACATAACCCAATTTATTTTAATAGATTTAATGTTTGTTTTTCCTGGTTAAAGTGTAAGTGAATATAAACCAGTCTAGAATTCACCGGCTGCTAGACAATGATGAGCATAAAATGTCACGTCATAGAGATGCGTAATTTGGCACCTTGGCTGTTCCGAGCCCTAATTAACATCTCGTTATGGAGTAATTAACACTAACTGCACGCTGTGCTGTTCCTGCTGGCTGTGTTTCAGGGCATGACGCTGGACTGCGTGGAGATCTCTCTGGCCCGGGTGTTCGAGAGCGGCCAGGCTTACGTAGCGCTATCCCGAGCCCGCAGTCTGGAGGGGCTCCGGGTCATGGACTTTGACCCGCGAGTGGTCCAGGCCAACTCTGACGTTCTGATGTTCTACAAGAGGCTGAAGACGGAGCGACTCCTCCTGCAGGTCCGTGCCGCATCGCTTCATCATTCTGTCGCTGCTCCTCACTGTTCCAGACTGAATATGAAGGGGGATGATGATAAATGTGGCACCATGAAAAAATTAATTATCCAGGCAGCTTTTATCCCCGTCAGTTTTACTCTTCTAACAGGGTGAGATGGATCGTCTGTGGCAGGCGGCTTCATTCTGCATTCAGAGCCGCCCGTTATACCGGCACGGAAATTTATGTTCCAGCACGTCCACCTTCCTGAAGAGCAAATGTCAGCTTTTCTGAATGAAAAGACGTGAATAAAGATGGTCATGATTTTTAGGATACACGCTGGGTGAAGTTTGTTGGCTCTGTGCTTTTGGAATTTTAACTTCTCTTCTTCAGTAAAGCACAGAGATGTAACCATGTCACCGTTATCTGCACTGTCCAGAAAAAATTTAAGATGCTGCGGGGGCCTGGGGTGGGGGGGGGTGGCCTGGGTGACTGAGGAGGCGAACTCAAGTTGTAAACAACCTTGGTTGAAGGTTGGGGAAATTGGTGGGCGGGGCTAGTTGCAGAATTTCATAGAACTAAGTGGATAAGATGAATGAATGGGTGAAGCTAAGTGGAGTTGATGGACTGAAGGGGTGGGGCCTTAAGAAGTGGCCCTCAGAACTATGTTCAGGGTGGCGGCAAATTATTTATGACGTGAGCCAAAACATGTTAGAGGGGTGAGGGAGAGAAATATCCATGTCCTCTTTTATTTTTGTTAGATGGGTGATTTATCCGGGTCAGTTCTAAAATCGGAGTTTTAAAAAAAAAAAAAAAAGTTTGAGTTTTGTTGATCACTTTTTTTTTTTTTTTTTTTTTTTAAATAAAGAAGAATGATGTTTGTAAAAGTTCTCGTTGGTTTCTGATAAATCTAATCTAAAATTCTAATGCTAAGGCGTCTCACATCCTTCTTGAAACTAATCTAACTGTGTGTTTTTTACAGTCCTCCATTAACGACTTTGTTGGGAAAAGCAACAAGGAGAATGAAGCTTGGTGAGATCTCTACATCACGCCCCTGTGCACTGTGTGTACGCCCGGACTCGTCTGATCTGTCTCTTTTTATTTATTTATCATGATTTACATTTCTGATGTTCTCATGGTGCTGCTGTAAAATGTTAAACACCTGGAAAAAGTCTGTGCATTTAGGTTTTTACCCCTTATTTTGTTTCAATAAATTTATCTTTTAAAAAAAATGTTTTTTTTGAGATTTCGGTGAAGCCTTTTTTTTTTTTTTAGCAGAATAATTAACCTTGATTCATTGTAAGGTGTTTCTGTAAACCTTAAGATTTATTAAGACAATTATTTTTAAACCCTTTAGAGATGAAACAGCTCTAGATCTAAAAGATTTAATGGACTAAGTTTAATCAATAAAATGTCACAAATAAGAAAAGCAGCATACAGAAGTGAGTTCATTCATGAAAACCTTGACTTTTCTGCCACCTTGTGGCGCGTTTGTGGAACTGCAACGGAGTTGAGTGAAATCTGAAACCCAAAGAATTGAAACTTTTTTTTTTTTTTTTTTATCTATGAAAATCTAAACTGTGATCCTGCAAGGTGTTGGAGTTCTGCTTTTTATTTTTATTATTATTTTTTTTTCAGACAAGTTTGAAAGAATGCTAAACAATGGGAAATGCAATAAAAATATAAACAGTTAAATTTATATTTCTACCGATCAGCAAAAGATGCATCTTTAATTGAGGAATTCTAGTAAACAGAAAGGTCAGCTCATTTTAATGTACTGAAAAGCTTGTGTGCAACTTGGAAAAACAGCAAAGAAATATTATGAATGATTAATTGAGTGCTTATTTCTGATGCTGGGAAAGCTTTAGGAATTAACGGTTTAGAGTAATGATTAACAAAATGGAAAAGAAGCTGGACACTTGTATAATTCTGGACTTGTGTTATTTAGTCAAACAGCTCCTCTGTGCAGACACGCGCACACACTCAACCCAACACCCCTAGTCACGTGACAGCATCCAGGCACAAATGTGCGTATAACTTTTTTTAAATTATTTTTTACATTTATTTTTGCTTTTTTTTTTGTGGTCAGCACTGTCGCCTTGCACCTCCAGGGTCTGGGTTCGATTCCCGTCTCGGTGTGCATGGAGTTTGCATGTTCTCCCCGTGATTGGTGGGTTTCCTCTGGGTACTCCGGTTTCCTCCCACAGTCCAAAGACATGTAGGTTAGTTCCCAAATCGTCCATATATTTTTTAAACGTCTTAAAAGTAATAAAATGTCATTTTTATTTTCACACGCGCGGTTTTTTTTTTTTTCGGATGTTCGCGTGGTGGGACGGAAAACTACCGGAACCAATAAGTCCTGTTTCTCTGTGAGTCGCGGACACTTTTAGATGTGACACACACAAAAATGGCGGCGCGCACGAGAGCGAGATTTTTGATAAACAAGTTGAAAGAGTCGGTTTGTTTTGTTCAGCGACGGAATCGTGTTAAAACCAAATGGGTCTGAATATTTAATTAATGTTCGATTATGTAAAACACGAATTTACTGCTTTACTTTTAATACCACTATTAGTAGTAATTTTTATTTTACTTTAAATGATGAACATTACTAAAATAATATATGAAATAAAGATAAAACGAACAAAATAGAATTATAAATACAAAGGAAAATAAAAGTATAAAATGCAGGAAATGTTTTTTTCACCTGTTTAATAATGATTTTAAATATTATTACATATTTGCTAAATATTAAAAGTGCAAGTCATCTCCAGTTTTAGAGACTTTTATCGCACATGAGATAAATAAATTCATTCACTTGAGATTGTATTTTTTCATCCACCAGGCGAGCACCAGACCCAGACTCCCCGCCTCCTCCCTGGCTCTGCAGCACTTCGACGCCACCTATAAGAACTACTTTGGCGCTCTGTGGCCCTCCGTCCGCGTCGGCATGCTGTCCGAGCAGAAATACGGAGCCCTGATCAACAACTTGGCCTCAAACGCAGACGTGATCTCGGCGTTACGATCGGGAGGCTGCAGGGATTTCATCAGAGAACCAGACACGCACAAGACTTTAGATCAATCTCAACAAAATGATGATCCCTGTACAGAACCGCTGCGTATTCACTCAGACATCCAGTGTTTTGTCTTCCCCAGAGGTGACATCTCTCGATTTAAACCCGCCAGGTAGGACACAATTTCTTCCTCCGTTGTCTTTATCTGACTGTCGCGTAAATTACTCCGTATGTCTCGTTTCTCTCAGACCAGACAGCGGCGGATTGCTGAGTTATTATCTCCTGGATGCAGCTTCCATTCTGCCCGTGCTGGCGCTGGACGTCCAGCCGGGTCACGCGGTTCTGGACCTCTGCGCCGGCCCCGGAGGGAAGACGCTCGCTATTTTGCAGACGCAATCTGTCCGTATGTAAAGATGTTTATTGGTTTGTCTTGTTTTCTTGCCAAGTTGAAATGCGCGCCTGAGGTTTAACGTGCTTGCAGGATTTCTGTGGGCCAACGATTTGTCTGGGTCTCGCGTGACCCGCCTACAGAGGACTCTCCAGAGCTACGTGCCCAAGGAGCTGAGACACGAAGACAAGATCCGGGTCACGTCTCTTGATGGACGC
Organism: Platyallabes tihoni; assembly: GCA_030068045.1. Classification (NCBI taxonomy): domain Eukaryota; kingdom Metazoa; phylum Chordata; class Actinopteri; order Siluriformes; family Clariidae; genus Platyallabes; species Platyallabes tihoni. Next base: position 21,091,538 of record JAQQZS010000018.1, on the reverse strand, counting down.
AAATGGAGGAATATGAAAGACCTTGAATTTGACAGAGTCAGTATGGGTCACTTTGATCATGCTTCATGTTTTAGGTGTTCTCTGTCATTTAGCGTTTGCCCTCTGACCCGCTGCATCCTGCATGGATCTCACGCACTCACTCACCTTCTACACAGCTTTATCCTGTATTCAGGGTTGCGGGGGCGGAGTCTATCCCAGGAGGCTTAGGGCACAAGGCAGGGTACACCCTGGACAGGGTGCCAATCCATCGCAGGGCACACA
>JAQQZS010000018.1:21070877-21081254 GCA_030068045.1 Platyallabes tihoni | reverse complement strand
TGTGTGTGTGTGTGTGTGTGTGTGTGTGTACTCAGGGTTTGTATGACGAAATAAAGATCTGTTACACCTTGTCAGACACTTGGACAAGGATGGTTGTTTATTCATTAATTAATTTTCTTGCCATGAGTTTACTGCCATGTGTCTCTTTACATGACAAGGTGTGTCTGTGGCCATGTTCTTATAATCTTTGGAGGACCAAACGTCCCCACACGAATTGGAACAGACAGTTTTGACTTTCGGGGAACCTGTTTAACTGTTTAAACTCCTACTGTACCTGTTTAATTGTATTATCTACAAACTATAAACTGTGATTTATTGTTTTACAAAACTAATTGTTTTAACTAGAGCTTTTATTTACAAAACTGAAAAAATGTTGCATAAGATTGATTAATGATTAATTTACATTAATGTAACATTATAAATTACATCAGTGATTCAAAAGATTTTTAAAACCGTGTCATAAGATAAAAACTGTGGGTCCACAGACTGAGACAGCCATGTCTCTGTCACCCATTCGACAGTAAGGTTTGCCGTTAATTATTTTTATGTCTTTAATTATTATTTTTTTTATGTCTGCTGTGTGCATCTCGAAAAATGTCAAGGCTTCTGCACCGAAGTAAAACCATGTCTTAATTAGCGCACATACAGTATATAGGTCTAATGTTCTGTCAGTGTTTTTACCAATAAAGGGACAAAAATTAATGCCTTGCCAGTTATTCTCTATAGCTAACAACTTTTTTTTTCACCAACAACTCTGATTTACTGTTTTACTTATTGTCTATATGGAATAAATAATTTTAAGCTGCAGCATCAGGAGGAAAAAAAACTCAGTACCCAAAACACATTAACAAATCACTTATTTATTTATTTATTTATTTATTTATTCAATGTTGAAATTAGCTTGTGGCTGTGTGGACATATTGCATCCCATCCTTTTAGTTTTTGGGATTAAGAAAAAAAAACTATTCAATCACCTTTAGTTTTAGTTTTGATTGAAGCACACAATTTGTGAAAATGATTCCTTATGCTCCCAGAACCACTAGTCTTGAAATATGGCCGTACCATCAGGGAAGGAAAAAGTCTCCATAGATGTGATAATCTGGTCATTCAGTACATTCAGGTGGTCAGTTGACTTCATTTTATTGCCCCATAACGTTGCTGAGTCTAGACCTGAGCGACTGATCAACCCCAGATCATAACACTGTCTCCAGAGGCTTGTACAGTGGACACTATGCATGATGGGAGCATCGCTTCATGCGCTTCCCTTCTTACCCTGACACGCCCATCACTCTGGAATAGGATCAATATGGTCTTATCAGGTCACATGACCTTTTTCCCATCACTCCAAAGTCCAGTCTTTATGCTCCCTAGCAAACCGAAGCCTTTTTTCCAGATGAGTTTCACTAACAAGTGGTTTTCTTATAGACATACAGTTGTTTAGTCCCAATCCTGTGAGTTCCATGAGAACACATGGAAATGCTCTTACTTTCACTATTAAATGTGGCTCTAATTTCTGCTGGCCATTTTTTTTTATCCATGCAACTTCACTTAGCATTCAAGTCATCCCTCATCACACTCATTTTGACCTTTCTTTCATGAAGATGAAGGTTCAACTCTATCCTTTCAGGTTTTAATAATGTATTAGACAGTTCTTAACCCAACTGCAGTCATTTCAGCGTAATATCCTTTTTTTTTTTGCTTGATGACAAGGCAGTGTACAGTAGCAGTGACTTGCACTGTCTTAGTTTATCTAATTAGGCTAATGTATATAATTTTGTGGTCTTATGGTGGATGATAATTCTCTTGAGCTTTTCTTTAGGTTCTTGATTTAAAAAAATAATAAGCAGAAAAAAAACCCCCAGAAAAATAATTTAGGTTCAGATTTTATCTTGCTGTAATTATCATATATCTTTCCATTTTTCACTGTCTCTCAGATTTGAATTAATGTGGTTGAATGTTGAATTTGGTTTGTTAACATGTGAAGTTCCTGTCAGGTTCTAAATAAAAATTAAGGCTCAATTAGCGTCATAAACCAACATAACCTTTCTACCTAGCCTACTCTACTAGCACAATTTTATTACTATTTCCTCTCCCGAGCACCGGAACCGTAACGAGACAGCACTGACCTTGACCTTTATTACCATACTACAATCTGTAACACACATCCCCGGGCATCTGGTGTGTTCTCAAGTGTTTATCTGCGCGGCCGGCGCTGTTGAAGCATGTACGTGTGAATAACCGATCCTGGAATTGTATGAATATTTAGCACCTTTAGTCATATGGATGATGACATTTCACCTCTTCGCAAATTGACTGAATATTTTACGTCCTGTTTAAATCTGCTGTATTTAAAGCGGCGGTTAGCGACCGTGGCAAGGGCATCGTGGAAGCCGCATCGAGCCTCTGGTAAAATAAACACCAAAGGGAGAACCTCTTTATGGGGAGCAAAGGGCTTATGCATTTTGACAAACCACGCTGTTTAAGATATAATAGCGGCATAATCACAGCCCCGGGCTGTCATTCTTCAGCATAATGGCCTGCTTATTCATCAGGGGATGGCTTATGCCCCCAAACTGATTTTATTTCACGAGATTACCTTGTTCCGCTTCTCCTCCAACACTGTCTTTCGCTTGTTCTCGAACCATTCTGACACTTGTTCTTCTAGAAAAATATGAGGAGTACACTGTATAATCCATACTAACAATGTATAATATACAGTATATGGAGGATTTGCAAATACAAGTCCATGTAGTGAGCTTACAGTATGTGTCCCTAAATGTCCCATTAATCTTATGGTACTTTCTAGGCTAGCAGAAATGTTGGTCTATTTTAAATACAATTAAAAAAAGTTGTAACATCTCAAATAGGTCCCAGCTAGCTAACTTTTTTATTTATTTATTTTTTAGGAAAATAAATGATAACTAACTAAAATCTGCATTTTATGGATGGATTTTAATAGCTTCCTGTTGGCGAGCTAGTTAACATGCAATATGCTGACTCATCCGCCAACAACACCACTGACAAATTGTCTATTTTTTTTTTTAACCCTGACCAATATATTAGTGCTATTAGTCTTGGTAAAATAAATTGGAAATTGGTCTTTTATTTTGTTAGGCAGATGTAGGTTTAAAAGTTGAGTTTGCTAACTAGAAAAAAAAAAATCCTGATCTTGCTAGTTAGCAGCCTAATAGCCATATTAATATTAGATAGAGACAAGACAAGAGATAAGAACTATTCACAACTAGCTGATCTTCATGGAGATAAAGAGTTAGATGTGGGTTTTTGTTGATGTTCTGTTGTTTTAGAGTTAGCAATCTGGGAAAAGGAGATAAACTCTTTGTAGCATGCTAGTTAACAAACCAATGTTTATCTGATCTCATGAGGGAATACTTATGAGGTTAAGTAAAAGTTAATTCACTTTTTAATATATTATCAAAACATTAGTGTATTGTTTCCCTTCAGTTTAATTGTTCTATACATTTCTTTGAGGTTTTTTATTTAGCATGGTAGTTTGTAATTTAATAAGATATATGTGTGTGTTTTTTTTTTGGGGGGGGGGGTAGGGGGGGAGTATACCTGAATTGCAGAATGGTCTGAATTAGCTAGCTAGCAAGAATACTGATTGTAGAACTTGGGCTCAGTAGCCTAAATTAATATCCATGGTACAGTATGCTAACTTCAATAGGCTAAGAACAACATTTCCAATTTTTATATGTAAATCAGCATTTACGTACAGGACAAACTGATCGATCTTGAAGAGTATCTAAGATAAGTGTAGGTTTTAAATAATTTTCTTGAGCGAGCATGTGAGTTAGTCAGCAAACTGATAGAGTTAGACTTTCCATCAGTTTTAATGTGAAAACATACAATTCGTGATCTAGTTAAGAATTAAAAGACAAATAAATAAACACTAAACAGACACTGTTGGGGTTTTTACCATTTACAGTTCATTAACATGATTTTCATCTTTAAAAATAAGATTAGTTTATAGAATATATTTAGCATGCTAGTTACCAAGCTGATATTCATGCTAGCACCCAGAGTTCCTTTTTTTTTTTTAACAATTATAGATAAATAAATAGAATTCATGATTGTTTGTTTGCATTTGCCAATAATCAGGCTAACTCACAAAACTAGCATTAACTTGCAAACTAGCAAGTAAACTCAACCAAGAAGTCTTAATAATAATGATCAAATGTGCATAAAGGGAGTTTTGCATTAGCTGCTTTTGCTGCCAAATTAGCGAATTTTAATTATTTCTAAAAAAAAATGTAAAAAAAAGACATAGCGACAAAGCTAGCGCTTTTTGAACATACATTAGTGGCTGAATGTCTTTAGAATATCTTCCTGCTCCATGTAACATGCTTTGATATGTAAATAATCATGATGAAGCCACAAAAATGTAAATCTATTGTATGACATCATCTGGTGACCTCTAACGAAAAGGTACAAGTCGCTAAACGCTGTTTTAGATGTGTTTTGTAGAATTTCAGATCACATTTAATTTAGCAAATTATTTCTTACGAATCTTACAGAGATTTGGATTGCAGAGCATTTGAACATCCCAAATAAAATGTATAGGAACCTTCACACACACAATAAAAGAAAGAAAGGAACCTGGCTTGTGTTAATATCTTCAAGCAATGTTTTATTGATGACCTATTTTACAAGTTCTCAAGCCTACAGTTGCAATAGAGAAAAACGTATAAGGGATATATTTGCTCTTACCTGGCACCAGTGTACAATACGAGATCACCACTTAACTGTGATGGAAACAGTGCGAGCGAGTTAAACTTTATTACCACAGCAACAATGAAAACCAACTGGAGGAGTTACATAGATATATATATATATATACGACCAGACTGTTAAAGGTTAAATATCTGACGCAGGACGAGCGTCCACCTCGTACAAATCTCAACAACGGACAGCTACGAGACTCATCACGGGAGGCGGGACGCGTCCGTCTTCATCTAAAACATAAAACTTTTACATTATACCTTACCAGTAAACATTTATAGATAAAAGACTTTGTGTAATTTACAAAGCAGAACGCTTTAGGAGGAAGTGCTGTCCATGTGGACTTCCTGTATGTGGAAGTGCTACCTTTTTAAAAAAAAAAATTCCCCAAATGAAAAAAAAATTATAATTACACAAAATAACACAAAAATTCCGTGTATCAACATGTGTTCCTTTAACACAAAATTACTCTGAGCATGGTTTAATTTATTTACTTTATATCTCCATTGTCTCGGCTAATTGTGCCACATCGCTAACATGCACTGGAAATAAAGAAGCGGGAATTTTCTGTCGGCGGCAATTATTATTTCCCCCCTCGGAGCGTTAGATATACAACGACGAAATGATATGCATGGCCTGTAATTGCATTCCTTCCTCAGCCTCAGGCTAAATGTAATTAAAAGCTTTGCATATGGAGTCAGTGATATTATTTTCTAATTATCCGGCCATTTGCAGTTTAACGCGGTTTAAACGCTGCCCATAAAACAGGTGAATTAGACGGGTTTAATTAAACAATCCCGTGTTACAAGGCAGGGATTTCCCCGTTACGTACAGAATTATGTAATGTGTAATTTGAGCGCTTGGACTAATTGAATTTAAATGGCCTCAGTGCATGGAGTGCATGACGCTTTCCTGGAAAAAAAAAGTGCTACAATTAAGCAAGTTTACAGTAATGTGTATGTGTAAGAATGGAAAGGAACGTATGTGTGTTTTAAAACAGTAATTAGCATTGGCATAAATTTTTTTTGCGGGACATTCGCAGCCCGCGCACACTGATCGTGTTTCATTTTATTAATGTGTTCAATAAAGCCTGCTGAAAATCAATACCATTTACCGTATTTTCAGGACTATTAGGTGTTTTCATTTTTTTGTTAATATTAACATACATGTTGGAATTTTGCTATTAGGCTGATAAATTATTCTATAAAATTGTATGTGAGTTTATCTTTAATTTTCTTTGGAGGGGCGTGTCTTATACCGAGGTGCACCTTCTAGTCCAGGAAATAGAATAATCAAAAATTTTCACTGATAAAAAAAATAAAATAAAACATAAATACAAAAATAAAATTTTAACCATAAACAAGTGAGGGGGAAAAATACTGGCTCAGAAATTACACCTTTTTTGTACATAGATTTTGCTAAGTGTCTTTGAGGATCCAGGTGGTAGCTGGGGGATTCGTTCGGCCGAGCGAGTCCTGTGTTGTTGCAGTTAGTGTTTAGTTTGGCATGGTGTCGAGGCCGAGTGAGGCAGCGTGCTGCTTGGCACGGAGCCGCAGGTTCTCGATGCTGCTCGTCTTGCTGTTGTGGCCGGGCAGCGCGGCGGAGGCCTGCAGCAGAGGGCCGCTCCATACCTGCTGCGCGTGCTGAGACAGGGACTGGTAATACGACTGGCAGGGCAGCGAACCCAGTGGTGCTGGGACGCTCACGTTCATACCCAGGTAGGGTAATGAGGACGGGGCGGCCATGTCGAACGACGGGTAATGCACCAAGCTGTTAGTAGCGGCCATGTGCTGGCGGAACTGCTCCTGTAGACGGAAGAGGCTCAGTGGCGACGACGAGTACGAATGGCTCTGAGGGATGCCTCCCGTCACGCTGTTCGCCCCGGACGTGATCGCTGGCGAGCAGAGAGGGGAATCTGATGGTAAAAACAAAGAGACAGTATAAATGTGGAGTGGATTAAACAGAAATGGGAAGCGCTTGATTAACTGGAGGGGAACGGACATGAGCCTTTGGAAAACAAGTGGACATGATTGTGTGTTTTTTTTGGGGTGGGGGTGGGGGGGGGGTAATCAAAAAATGGAGGAGCCATCAATTATAAATTAGAAAAATCACACTTGATGTTGTCTGGCTGTTTCCTTGATGCGTAGTGTTGTTTAAAGAGACAGATGAAGTATGATGGACCACAACATAAACATGTGCTTCAAAGGGTTTATGTGGCAACATTTTAATCCATAACCTTAATCCAAAACTACCCACTACATCATTAAATGCAAGATGATGGTAAATACCGACTTAGATGAAGCTTCAGTTACACACAAAAATTCCACCATGATATTTAACAGTACCAGAATCTTATTATAAACAGTGTATTAAGGTGTTATTTTAACCATATTATTGTATTATAACATGATACAGTATTATGGTAAAAAAATTTAAAAATGTCCTCTTTAGTCCTGGTCCTTACCTGGTTTGGGGCTGAGGCGTTTACAGGGAGGTGAAAGACTCCGAGACTTGTCCACCTTCATGTCATCTTGGTGAAGCTTTAGCTCCTCTTCCCTGTCGGTCGTGTTGTCCTCGGTGGCCGACTCGCTCCCTGACTGCTCCGCCGAGGTCACGTTGAGCTCCACGCTCAGCTCTGACGGCCCCTCAGCCTCGATGGAGGAGGAAGAAGATGTTGATGAAGGAGGAACAGGATTCTCCAGGTTTACGCTCGAGGGAGGGTCGGTCTTATCACTCGCTCCTAATGTTCCTTCAGGTGAGGTGTCCTTCTGTTTCTGGAGCTGCTCCTTCTGCAGGCTGCGCTGCTTCTTACGAAACTTTGCACGCCGGTTCTTAAACCAGACCTAATTTCAAAAGGAAATGCATTCAGATTAATGCGGATACTAAAACCTTGGTTCTTTCTTAATGTGTGTTTCTTGCATGGGATGAGGGATGGTATTGGTGGGTTTGAATGACGTCTTACTTGAACTCGTGCCTCGGGCAGGTTGGTGCACATGGCCAGGCGTTCACGCATCACCACGTCCGGGTAGTGTGTCTTCTGAAAGGTTTTCTCCAGAGCCTCGAGCTGCTGCGCGGTGAAGGCTGTGCGACTCCGTCGCTGCTTACGGTGCTGAGAGCCGTAACGAGCCTCGAGTATAATGTCTTGAAATGCGCAGCCGTTTTTTGAAGAGAGAAAAAAGAAAGATATTTAATCAATCGAACAAGGAGATGTTTGTATATGTGTCGTGAGCAATGACCCATTTCCATGCTAGAAGTAAGCAAATCCAAAGCTTTTTGCACCATTTTTCTGGACATTGTTCTGTATGATCTTGCAGAATTTTTGTAATTCATGAAAAATTGCAATCATGTATAATTTATTTGATAAGTATTATCAATGAATAATTAAATATCAGAGTAGTTAAACTTTGCAGAGTTGCAAAATTAAACATCCTTTAATTTTTAGATCAGGAAACCCGAGAGTTAGCAGGTCTCTGTGTTTGAGTGTTTCCTGTTCGTTCATCATTAATTCCTTGTTAGGCTACAATTTGGATGTTTAAATAAAAAACAAGCACCCTGTCCAGGGTGTACCCCGCCTTGTGCCCTAAGCCTCCTGGGATAGGCTCCAGGTTCCCGCGACCCTGAATAGAGGATAAAGCGGTATAGAAAATGAATGAATGAATGAATGAATAAAAAACAGAAACTTGAACACAACTAATCTACCCTTGATTTAATATAGCATTAATGTCCAGATGAGCGCATGTTATTACTAGGTCACAGTGAGCCTCTCACTCACCAGCCAGCCTCTCAGCGAGCGTGAGCGCGTGTACGGACGGCCGGTAGTCGGGTGCGTGCTGGGCCTGTTGAGCCGCCTGCTGATGGAGGTTGTACATGGCGCTCAGTGAGTTCATGGCGTGGAGGGAATACCCGTTAACGCCGTAGTGCTGCATGGCACGTGATATCTGCAAATAAAAATCCACACCGTGAGTCTTAACGCAACGTTTTCTAGCAGTTTATTTACATCACCAAGGAATTAGGGAAAAAACATCACACATTACATACAAACATCCCTTTTAACTATTTTTTTCATAGATCCACATAATTTCTGCTTGGTTTTAAAATAGTATGAATGAACAAAAACTCTTTTCATTGAGTTAATCAGCCATTTATACTTAGAAAACCAATAATAGCCAGAACATAATAATGAGTCTCTGCAATGCCAGTTACAATCACAGTAAATTCACACTTCATAAATATTATGCAAAACACATTTCTATACAATATAGTCATAATGCGAGCAGTGTTTTTTGTATGTAAGTGTGTGTCTGTCTGTGTAGAAAAGAGAACATATCTTTTATTTACACCTTATTGATTCTAAATTGAATTGAGAGCCAAAAGAGTGAAGTGCACACACCTAATAAACTTATCAACACACTCCATGAGGTTTCAGTGTGTGTGTGTGTGTGTGTGTGTGTGTTGAGTGATGAGATGAGATGAGAAGAGATGAGCAGAAACATCGCTGCTCTCCCTGTTGGCCTGATTGGTAATAAAACTGACGTCTCTCTAAGGGCATGTTACGATTTCCTTCCACTTTGCATGAATTTAAAAACGTTGGACTTATAATTAAAACTGTAATTAGAATCATCTGTTTAGGAACTTGTCAGAAAGATGCATTGAAAAACGAGCCACGTTATCAACGTGTGTTAGGCTAATTAATGACTTAATGGATTAATTAATGCACCAGTCTCATCAGTGCTTTAATTAATGAGTCGGTTTTAATGTCATAAGCAGCATTAATATTAGCATTTGGTTTGCTTTGCAAAGCATTTTGGGAAGAAGGGTTTGCTCATTAATATCACATTACGCCTCGTTAGGGTCGATTAGTCGTGTAAAAGAACCTAATTGCTGCAATTAGCACTTGTTTAGCTAATGGAATGTGACTTTATGCTTTCAGCTAAATTACTGTAACTAATCCGAGAGGTTCGGGTTTTCTACAGAGATCTGATTTAGCTGGAAATAAATGACGTAGTAAGATACCCGTAAAAAGTAGTAAGATAAATGATTTTTAATATTGGTCCTTTTAATAACAACTTCATTATTTTAATTATAATTGAATACTTCATTTTGATTTTTTTATTATTTAAAGAAGAGGATTATTTAGTATTTTGAGATATTTTAAAAAAAAATAATGTCATTTTTAAAAAAAAAAAACAAAAACAATAGTGTTTTCGCTATTCTCTATATCTATTCTTAAATTTGGGTGAGTGTACTCTACCTCTATGATTCATGATGTCATCTGAGAATCTACAATTATTTTAAGTAAGGGACATAACTAATATCTATCTATCTATCTATCTATCTATCTATCTATCTATCATTTATTATTATTATTATTATTATTATTATTATTATTTTCAATATTAATTAACTGGTACTTTGATCTAACAATTTTAAAGTGAAAATTCATTTTAGTAACTAATATTTTTACTTAAATCTGACAGCAACATTACTTACATTTTCTTTTTTAAAGATTGTTACACTGTACAACTATAAATACAATATAAATAAAAACCCTTTAAAATACCTGTACAGATATAGGATGGTCCATAGTGCATGTGTATAAATTACGCCCTTAAAATGGATTTTGTGCTGCAGTTATTC
>JAQQZS010000018.1:21057043-21067043 GCA_030068045.1 Platyallabes tihoni | reverse complement strand
CTGTTTTTAATCCACTTGAGCATTTACAATACTTTTTTTTTTTTTTAAGAAAACCAATCCCTCATCTATATCATTTCAACTGAATTACTATATACACTCAGATTATATTGAATTAAATCACAATTTAGCCCAAAAGGTCCAAAAATGTAAGCAATACAAACGTTCAGCTATAGATTAAGATGACGACAATGCCACTATTTAACCAAAGTGAAGTATCATTAATGTATGCTTTATTTATTAGACATTTTAAAACTTCTGCTAGACATCACCAGTGATATTCTGAAGAGAAAACTTCAAGGTTACCAAAATGTATTTTAAATAAAAGAGGAAAATCATGAATTAATGTACACTTTCAAACATTTTGAATAAAATGAATTAAATAAAGATCAGAAACATAAATTGGGACATGAGGATTATAATAGATTAATGTACTTATGAAATAATTACCCTATAATAAAGTTGTTTAGAGTTAAAATCTAGTTCATATAAGTGAAACATACTTCTCATATAATACTCTATCATCTAAAAATAATTTGTCTAACTGAAGAATAATTTATTGCAGGAAGTTATACAGCTATACGCTTCAATTTAAACCCATGATTTAACATTAACATTGAACCGGGTATTGTTTTGCTGCGCATTATATCATGATATTTAACACGTACCATGTTGCAGATGCACACACACACACACACACACACACACACATACGCACACACAAACACACACAAACTTATATAATAAGATAATAAATCTGGGTCAAAAATATTTAAGTCGGTCTGCTAGGCCTAAAATTTTCAATGCATAGAAATTCTAATTTATCATAAAATCATGGGTTGAGGTTTGTTTTAGGATTTTCAAGGATTCATTATTTTCCTCGTATTTTATTTATAGGAAAAATGTCAATTCATTGGATGGAACAAAAACATCAACTCCAGTCCTAATCCTCATTTTCTGCCAAACCTCCGTAACCTTCATAAACTGTTTTTAAAAAATCTAATTTAATTGATAAATTGTGGTGTATATTAGAGAGAGAGAGAGAGAGAGAGAGAGAGAGAGAATTGACCAACTTTGAAGAAGTACATTAAACAGGATTATAGAGTCTAAATGTGAGTGTGAAGTGTCCACACGGGGGGTATTATTAGCGCATGCGTACTAACGCGTCATAAACAATGTTAACAATGTTATAGACACACACACGCACACACACACACACACTATAACTGTAATGTACTGGGTGAGCACAAAGTTCTTATTAATTATGTAGAATCGTATGTTAAAACGTATACTAGATAGAAACACAAAAATGTTATTATTGTATAGACAAATTAGCAGATTACTCCTATTATTTGGAAATAAAACATTTTGTGAAGAATATGGAATAAATCAAGGAAAGTCTTCCTGCTCACCATGCAGAATTTTAAATCTAGCAATGAAACAAGTGGTTGCATGATTAGAAAGGTTGAATATCAGGTGTAGGAGTTACAGAGTCGCATTGCTGCTGCTTACCTTCGGTTCGATTCTTAACCGAGAAGCTTCAAAAGCGCACAAAGTATCCTGGAAACTTCAGAAGTCAAACCTCTGGGAATAGTTTCTCTTGCTTGTTCTCGTCTCCTGCAAGCTTTCTCAGTCCATCCAAAGTGTCTCGGTGAGCGCGTGTGTGTGTGTGTGTGTGTGAGAGAGAGAGTGTCGGTGTGTGTTTGCGCTCTTGCGGGCGCGCAGCGGTGCCATCTACGAACTCCAGGTTCGGGGAGGGATTTTAAAGAGCGCATGCTGACAGCAGCGCGGGTTCCTATTGGTGCTTTTAGCTGTCAATCAAACTGATGATGTTTCTGCGCTTTTTCCCCGGACCCCTGTGAGGGTTTTTATACTGGATTTCTTATTCACGCACGTACAGAGCAAGGATGGCCAAATCGAGTGTTAATAAATAGATAAATAAAGAGATAATAATTAAAAATATATGTAAATATAAAAGAAAAAATAGGATTTGCATAGATGTTTTAAATATTTATAGAATTGCTTAGATTGAGCAGACGTTTTATGTTTATTTTACGTAGAATTATTTAAATCATCATGACTTTGTGGATGCGTGATTTTTTTTACATTTATAATATAATATAATATAATATAATATAATATAAGATAAGATAACATATTTTCTATTCGATTTCTTCTCCAAAATGCGTAAAAATGATCCATGCACATAGTTCCTTGAAGTAAAAAAAAAAAAAAAAAAACACCTGGTGTAGAGTTTTTCAGCAGGTGAGATTAACACCATTTTATTAAGTGATATGATTTATAACAATGTAATTTAATTTTTTTTTTTCATTTTTACATATTAATAATACTTATTATTAATCTAAAAATCTAATAATTTCTTATTATTATTCTTATACTCTACACCTGGGTCAATCGTCCCTTATATATAAAGAGAGAGAGAGGGGGAAATTATTTTTAAGCAGATAATTCACTTCAGACCTTTTGCCCAGTTTTTAATATTTTTATAGCAAATGATCCACCTCGGACCTTCCTCCCTATTTTTTTCCTTTAATTAACACTTTTTGCTAAGCGGAAGCATCACCTCCTGCCTTGCCTGTGTTTGTCCCCAGTTTTTGGCATGCCATCGCAGCACTAATAAACGCTCCAGCCTCTCCAGGCCTGCAAAATGTGTGAACTGTTTCAGTCCTGTCTCAAACTGACTGCCGGTAAGAGGATTAAAACAATAATGCCCTTCTCTTCTTGAAGGGTTTTTTTTTTTTTTTTTTTTAAGAAAAGATTTCTTCTCCCGGAGCAAAAGCGTTTAGGTCGGAATTAAGGGCAGCAAAAAAACTAAAGCCGCATAATGTGTCGGAGAAAAAAAGGAGTGAAATCCTGAGAGTTTGGTTCTCATCTGGAGCCATTTATTATTTATTTAAATCCAGGGGAGAGAAAGAGAGAGACAGATCCAAAACTTTATTTTAAATGTTGCTATAATAGTTGTAAATTATTTGTGGGTATTTTAAAAAATATCTATATATCTATGTATGTAATGTAAGTGTGTATAGGTGTGTGTTGAGTTCAACCTGACTCAAACTGTGTTAAAGTTTATTTTACACAAATCATTCTATAAAAAAACCATACTTTCAAAGGAAATGTTCTATGTATTTTTTTTTTACAAATAAATGAATGTCGCATAAAAAAATCGTGAACCTTCACCAGAAATCTTTTTTTTTTTTTTTTTAATATCCATATACTTATATAGAGAAAGAGCTTTTCCTCACTGTTATTATGGACTTTTTTTTAAAAACTAACACAACAAACAATATTAAACAAATAAGTTAATAATCATCAATTAAACACGACTATTAGGGGTTCAAGCACGAGCTGTTTTATTATTATTATTATTATTATTAAACCCAAACCAGTGTGTCCTCTCCCATTTTCCCATCCTTTCCTTATCTCTTCTTCTGAGAAAGAAAGCGGATTAACTTGTGAGCCGATGGAAATAAAGCCCTTAACCGCGAGCTGTAAAGCCGCCCAGTCGCTTAGTGAGGAGCCTTTCTAAAGCAATTAAAGGCAGAAAAAAAAGCGTTGCTCTTTCCTTAAAGCTGCTTTACTCAATCCCACACCCTATTGGACACTGCTGAATGCCTAGTGCACTGCATGGAGTGCACACTAGTTAGGGAGCAGGGAGCACGGGTGGAGATGGCACACAGCATGATGGAGTAGAGCTGGCATTCTAAATATGAAAACACGTGGGTGAAGAAAACAACAACAGGATAGACTGTAGTCCAACAACACCAAAAATTCCTACATTTGTAAATTTATTGAGAACATTTTTGCCCAAAATTGATATATTGCAGATTTCACTAATTGCTTCTGACAAGCTTTTACCTCTCTCATATTGACAAAAAAAACCCCTCAATATTGTGAAGTGAAGAATCAAGTATGAATAGTAAAATAATAATAATAATAATAATTTGCTGTTTACATCTAGATAAATTCAGCAAAGCATATCAAAACATGTGAAAAGCATCACAGGGGAAGAATTTTATATGCTCTGTACATATACCTATATATAACATATACTTGTGTATACAACTTTGTATTTTAAAGTTAATGTTTATGCTCAGAAACTTTACGTTCACTTTAATACACCTTTAATGCATTATGCACTCAGATTTGATTTTTTTTTTTCAAAATTGCCCAAAAGTTCACATATAGTATTCACATATATATAGCATATACGTAGTAGCCTAACAGGTACTAATGCTATGCTTCTATGCTTTCACATTTCTGTGACATCCCTGTCACATTTATAAAATAACATAAAATGTAAGTAACAGGTTCATTCTTTTTATTATTGTTGTTCTTTTTATTTGTCTGTTTATGTTTAAGTTAATTTAATATCAAAGCTACAGTCTTCCAGCTTTGTGCAGCTCAGATATTCTTTTAAAGGTTTCCTTGGAAATGAATTTTGTCTCCGATTACTAGAATAGAATGTATAAAATTCTACAAGTACTGTACTGTATGTTGTCTTTTTGTATAGTACTTAGCTAATTTTGTTCATTTATGTTGTATGTAGCACCCTGGTATTGGAGTAACGTTGATCGTTTCCCTGAGAACTGAACTGTTTATAGTTGAAATGACAATAAAAGTCTACTTTCTGACTTAAAGAAACCTGTTCACGTAAAATTCTCATAGTGTATGCATGTTAAAATTATAATTAATGTTTTTAAAAATCTTACTAAATTGTACATTATAGCCTATGTATGATTGTATACACTGTTGGGTATGGGTGCTCCATAGCTATGGCACCTGCTTAGCCATGCTTTTGACAATATTCCATCAACTAACCAGTGCATAAATTTCAGGAATATAGTCATTTGGGACACAGCCACAGATTTCCTGATTCATGAGGTTTATCAGAGTTGCAAGAGAAATGTTCAAAAGATCCGACTTACCAAAGAGGAAATATAACAAATTGCACAAATATTAATTAATATAATAATTTAAAGTATAAAGTTATGGTACTTTAATTAAGAAGTCATTTGAAGTAATTAAATGAAATGCTATCCAAAGCTTTATTTTTCGCATCTTCAAACTTTTTCTTTTAGGCAAAAACAAAGACAAGTAGAACTTAAGATGAACTTAAGCTCACCCCAGACAATAATTATATAGATATATAGATATATAGTCTATATTTAAAAAAAATAATAATAATCTTTCCCAATCTTTAAACAGTGCTGAGTGCAAATGAGCAGATTATATCATCATACAATAATCCCTTATTTTATTTACATCTGAAAGAATTGAGATAGCACTTTTTATAGCTTTGGGAAGGAAATAATTAAACAAAGGCTTTTGGTGCCATGCACCGTGAGGTTTGGCTGTTAATAGCTAATTAATAGCACTAATGATGTTTCTGCAAACTCCATGAATACATTAGGTTTGCAGTGTGCAGAGCTTTAGCCTCTCAGGCTCCATTCAAGGGTATTTCAGCATCTGTTCTTCCCAGCGCAATTAATCATTTTGATGTATGGTTTAAAATCGACTGCTTCCAGGAGACCTTTTTTTTGACAAGAATAACAAAGCAATTTGCCAGAAGCCATCTCTTAGACAAGTTATTAGTAGCACCTTCATCTTAAACCCATTTTTTCCTTCCTTTTCTTTAAATTAGATACCTGTATTAAAGGGGCAGTGCTTTTTTTCTTTTCCTCTTCTTGATTCCTGGAGAAATCTCATTATTCACGACAAGATCCCAGGATCTTCAGAACAAATCGCCGTGCTAGAAGTTTTCTGACCTGCCAATTTCTCCAAATCAATCCTTTACTGTCTTTTCTCTATCTCTCTCTGCTTCTTTCTTTCTCTTTTTCCCCCTTTTCTTCCTCTGTCTACTTCGCTCACTTTGGCCCGGATCCCCCTTTGCACAAGGGAACCTATTGTATCACCCTAATCCAGAAGCAACACAGCTTAAGCGACATGGCGGGATAAAAGGCCCATCAAGCCCACAACTTTATGGGGGCAAATCTTCACCTAATCCCTCGCTTTATCTAAACAAAAGTCCCTCTGCCTTAATCCACCTTCGCTTCAAAAATAAAAAAGAAAAGGAGGAAGGAAAAAAAGCCAAGACGGGCTAAGAAACCAAATCTCACACACTCGGGTTGTGAGGTAAGAAGCAGATTTCACTAACTGCTTCTGACAAGCTTTTACCTCTCTGATATTGACAACAAAAACTTAAAATTGTGAAGTGAAGAATCAAGCATGAATAGATTCACAAATTTTTTTTTCTTTATTTGCTGTATACATCTAGAGAAATTCTGCCAAGCATATCAAAAACATTAGATAAGCACTTCAGGGAAAATATCATACACCCCCTGTATCTAATATATACATTGACTTTACACTTCAATGTCAATGTTTATGCTCAGAAATATTTAAGTTTCCTTTAATGCACCGTTAATGCATTAGACAATCAGACCTTTGGTTGGTTCCACTTCAAAGCGTCCATTTTAAAATAACTGACAAATTTTCCTGATCATTCGGTAATCATTATATCTTTCAGTCACTAATAATTATATCTTCCCTAATCATCTTATCTGAACATCTGCATAGCTCTGTGTACTCAAATCTATATAATTAGCATTATTTTGCATATTATCTTAACCCAACACCCTGCAACAAATCCTTTATAAATCCTGACTGTAATTGAACAAGTGTAATCTAAAATTTACATTTCTTTTATTCAGATGATGTTATACAATCTGCGTGATTTTTCTGTTGGTGACCTCAAAACAGGAACCTAAATATCGCACAGGGACCTGTATCACAAAGTGAAGAGCTTCGCCGCGCCATAAATCTTTTACTAATATTATAAGAAATTTCATCTAATAATAAACTGATTCATAAATAATCACAATTTGTGATGGTTAAACCATAACAGATGCACCCACTTTCACATAGTTTTCATGTTACTTAATTAACAGTTGATTAATTTTCTGAAGATATTATCAAAATAAATAAGAGAGACAAGTAAATAATCGGTGATGTTATTGTTAAAGAGAAACAGGACAGAGCTAATGTTTTCTGAATGATGTGTGAATTATGAGTGTGTGTGTGTGTGTGTGTGTGTAAGGAGGGGGGTCTATTAGCTGTAATTGGGTAATTAACCGGGTAAAGAGACTCTTTACTCCTTTAAGTGGCCGGCTGCCTATCGAGTGGTTTTCTGTATTAAACAGGAAACACTGCGGCGCTGATGCCTTATTGGAGATTGATTTCTGATTTCTGCCCTGAGCTGAGTTTCAGCTATTCAGACATTTACAGCTGAAGGACTAGGATAGAAAGAAATGTTGGGGCTTTATTTTATTTTCAAACACATAAGAGTGATTTAATGGTCTAATGTCACTTAGACACTTTCATACGATTAGTAACAGTAGATCGTGAGTGAATAATTGTATTTAATACAGTATGTTCAGTAATACATTTTATATTGTTTAAGCTGTTGAAGATTGTGATGGATGTGTACAGTACATTTGGATCTGCTATCCACACAAGCTTAACTGTCATTCTCTCATCCACCAAGAGTTTAATAACTCTTGTTAATCTTTTTTGTGGATACAAGTCCCCATTCATGAGCTGTTACTATGAAATTGTTATAACGAGCACATTAATATAAATATATAGCTGCACTACCAGTCAAAAGTTTTAGACACACCTTCTATTTCGGTTGTTTTTTTTTACACTTTAAAACAATGCTGAAGGCATCTGTAATATTTAATAACCTTTAAAGAATTGATATTGAGATGTATATCTGCTAGTTATGCTCTGTAAAGTCTTCATAACAGCTCTAATCTGAGGTGCTGTTTATTAATTGGTGATGTCTGAGGCTGGTAACTCTAAATGAACTTCTCCTCTGCAGCAGAGAGGTCAGTCGTGCTTTCCTTGGAAGCTCTTCATAAGACAAAGTTCCATCATGGTGCTTGATGGGTTTTGTAAATGCACTCGACAATACAGTTCTTGCAAGACCTGTTCCTGAACAGCTGACCTTCATGTCTTAAAGTAACAACTGTTGATGTTGTTATTTCATAGTTAAAAAAAAAAAAAAATCCATTATTGTTCTAGAATGTAGAAGGTAAGTCATTCACATAAAAAACACTGTATTTAAAGGTACGTACTGGTACATTCAATAGTTCAGGACTGGAATTTCCTAAAGTCTACCTGAACTTCCAATAATGAACTGGACTCCGTATTAACTGAAACACATCATCTGTTATATTGAACTTCCAGCCTCCTAACACAGTATGACTGCAAAACAATCCCTGCTATCCGTTATCACCCAATGGATGGGTTCCCTGTTGAGTCTGGTTCCTCTCAAGGTTTCTTCCTATTGCCATATCAGGGAGTTTTTCCCTCAGCACTGTCACCCTCGGCTTGTTCATTAGGGACAAACTGACGATTCAGATTTATACATATTTTCTCACATTTCATACACATTTCCATAATTTTCTTTTGATTCTGTAAAACTGCTTTGTGACGATGGGCATTGTACAAATAAAATTTAATTGAATTTAATTAGAAATACTGTATATGTTATACAAGATACAAAAACAACAAAACCAAAAACATTATTTTGGGTTTGATGATTATCACTGTGTGATTATTTTTATTCTCTTCCTAATGATGTTGCATTTTATACCATGTTTTAAACCAAGGCTCAGGTAAGTGCACAATGGAGCTCTGTATAGTCCTTTAAGGTTGACTCCTTAATACAGCTAATTCCCCTTAACAGCACAAACAAAAGAACAATAGACTCATTAGAGAGTCACCTAAGCCAATCCCTCTCAATCCTTCAGAAATCCTGAGGTCTCTTCAAGCATTAGCGGCACTTACAAAAGCCTTGATTTGAACCTGCATGCTGTTTTCATCCGTCTGTGTTTTTTCTTTCTTTTTTTGAAGCACCTCCACAGGATTACCTGGCCTCACTGTAAAATATTGTTGCAGTGTGACTGCCTGATGCTCAGCTTCCTACGATAACTATAAATCCTCTTCATCGAGTAAGAATTATAGGCATAAACATGACGGATTGTGTGATTGTTGAGCTCTAATCTGGTTTAAACTCCTTGTTTTACAAAAGCCTGTTTTCAGAAAGCTCTTGGCATCGCAAAAAAAAAAAACAGTCTCTTAGAGCAACCTGTCACTGTCTAAGAGCATTATAACTCTGGGGTCATGAGTATCAAGAGGATATACTCTAAGGAAAAAAATATTTCCTATGAGTTATTTCTATTTTTAAAATCCAGTTTAGAGGCGGTTTTAAAACATGAACCATTTCTGATAACTGTATCCTGTGTATGTAATTTTTTTAGCCGTGTTTAATACTAAATTATTCTTTTCTTAAAATCCTAATAAGTTAGCATTACCAATATAAATGCTTTAGAATACTCTCAAACACTGCAAACATTAGAAACGTTTATCTATTTGTCGTCAAGACACTTTGAGCGATTAGCTAGATACAGTACCATCACAGAGGAGTTTCTAAATGAACGTTTACTAGTAGCTACTAGCTAGCATTAGCAAAGATTCTGAAATTGACTACTCATAACTTGACAATGTGGCTTATGTTAGCATTCTAAAATAATGTGAAACATCTGAATTGCTGAAAAGAAAATTAATTTTCTGTGTGAATTCTGACAGATCCCAGCTATGATTAGCTAACAGTTCTAAGTTAGTCATTGATTTTATTTGTCAAAAGTGTACATTTTGTTAAATGAATAAGAAAATAGGACACATAACAAATGCTAATTTTTATTTCTGAATGTACCGTTAATTGGAAAGGCATTTATGTTCCCATGTATAGTTTGTAATTTAATACAGTCCGGATGACCTAACCTGAATTGTCTAAGAATTTCCATGAATGATGTCAATGCAATTTATATTCTGTATATTTAATGTACAGTACAGGCCAAAAGTTTGGACACACCTTCACTCATTCAATGTGTTTTCTTTATTTTCATGACCATTTACA
>JAQQZS010000018.1:21045274-21055814 GCA_030068045.1 Platyallabes tihoni | reverse complement strand
ACCTGGAGCCTATCCCAGGAGACTTCGGGCACTAGGCGGGGTACACCCTGGACAGGGTGCCAATCCATCGCAGGTGAATTAATTAACTACTGCATATTTTCTACCTGCTGCAATCTCATTGGTTTATCTGTATCATATGAGTAAGAAAAACAGGAAGTAAGACTGCAGTTAATGTAACTTGCTAAGAAAACTGGCTAGCAATGAAAACTGGAAATACCCAGAATGCATTGTGGCAAGACAACAATGGATACAAAGATGCCTGTAAGTTTTATTTTTATTTTAGCTTAACAGTAGATCATGTAAAAGCAAAAGTACAAGCATAACTTCATGTGGTCATTTTGTCATCTGTGAGATTTTAGTTAGCTAAAAGAAACTCCTCTGGTAATAATCACTGGGGTTGTAATTGCCTTTTGTGGTATGTTTAGTTAACAATAATCAAATGTGGTAATTTTAGTTAGCTAGCATTAGCCTCATGAGATACCCATAGTGTGATGAGAGCCTTCTGTGATAATTTTATTTCGTTAATCAAATGTTGTGACTTTTTATCTAGCTAGCAACCACTTTCTGTGGTAACTTTAGCTATGTATCAGTAACTTCCAGTGGTCATTTTCGCTACAGTAGCTAGCAATAACCTGTGGTAACTGTCCTTTGTTAATCTTCTGTGGACATTTTATTTTAGTAATAGTATGTTGTGACGTAACTTAGCTAACAGTCACCACCTTTGGTAACTTTAGCTAACTAGCAATAACATTATGTGCAAACTGTAGTTAGCTATTTCCTAAGGTAACTTTGGCTAGAGATCAGTAATCTCTGGTTGTAATTTAGGTACTGTAGCTAGCAATAAACTTCTGTGGCAACTGTAGCCTGGGGCCAATAACCTTAAGTGGTGATTGTAGTTTGGCCATTTGTACAGTAGTCATTTTATTTCAGTGATCATATGTTGTGACTTGCTGGCTAGCAATAGCCTCCTAAGTCAACTTACTACTACTACCTACTAGCAAGACTTTTTTTTTTCTTTCTGTGGTAACTTTAACTAGCTAGCAGTTACCTCCTGAGGTAACATTAAGTTTAGCTGACTAGCAATGACCATCTGTGGCAACTAAGAAAACCCTTCTCTTTAACTAGCAGTAACCTTCTTTGGTAACTTTAGCTGGCTAGTAATCATATATTGTGGTAAATGGGTAGCTTTGCTAGTAGGGAAAAAGCTGATGTAGTTTTAGCTACAGTATCTTAGTGATTTTTCATATTCAGTCTTCATATAATACTATAAATAACCCAAAACTGTGAGCATTTAAACATAATTTTTTATTTAATGTTTTTACAAAGTGACTTAGTCAGGAACACACAGCCCTCAGATCCTGCTCTCATGTGAATATGGGAGTTTATTCTGACTTTTAATAGTAGCTAGATATAAGAGTTAGTCTCAGAAAACGTCTCAATTGTACATCCAAGTCCATATACAAAGAAGCACCCGAAGCAATCTCTTTATATAGTTATTTGTGAAAGAAAAAAGATAGACTGGTGTAAAATAGATGAACCAGATGTCTTGTGTGATCTGGATCAGCTGCCTAGATTGAATGAGTCTCTTGCTGTCTCACAGTCTCTGTGTGTGTGTGTGTGTGTGTGTGTGTGTGTGTGTGTCTGTCTGTCTGTCTGTCTTCCTTTCTCTCCATCTGTCTGTCTCTCTGTTTCTCGTTCGTTTCTCTTCATCTCCTCAGCCCATGTTGGTGAAAGGAGTCTTGCTGAGCTCAACTATCCGTGTAAAGAGGAGGGTTGGACTGTCTCAGTGGGAGACAAGGAAAGAATGAAGTCAGTCCTCTGTCTGTTTATCCAAAATGTAATGATTGATTGATTGATTGATTAAACTTTATATACATTTGATTTTACATTTTTCTTTTTTAGGTTTATTTGAACAGATTTTTTTTTTTTACGCACACAGAAATGTGCGTGCACAAACTTTTACACACACATTAATTTGATAATTAATAAAGCTGTGTCTAAAAAGCATAAATATGCATTTTTATCTTTGCACTTTTTATTGAATGTTATTTTTTTATTTTAATTTAAACTTTATTTTTTAGGTCTATTTATTGTTTAGATTTTGTTTAACGATTACACTCCCAATATAAATGTTCCATTCTCCCTTAAATTCTATTTCGTATTTACTTTGCAGATTTACTTCTCTCTCTCTCTCGCTCTCTTTCTCTCTCTATAAGTAAATTGATATATTATCAATTTACTTATGTTTAGTCGACTTTCATAAAATTTTGTTATTTTCATCCGTCTTTTATTTACTGCCGTGACATGCATGTATTTATTTTGTATTTGTTCTTCTGTTTGTATTTCATCAGCTTTTGTTTCCTCCTCTGTCTCTCTCTCTCTCACTCTCACTCTGTACTTGTGGTTGGGTGATTTGTGATCGCCGTCTCGGCAGTCAGGAGGCAGAGGAGCAGGAGAGCAGTCAGAATTAATGCACATGTTAGTTTACCTATTTGTCCTTGACATGATCAATTGATCTGCGTCCTAATTCACTGCTACCATGGGGTCATTAAATTTCCATCTAAATTGCACATGGATTTCTCGCCGTCCGCCCCCAGAACTTGTCTTTCACATCCTTGCTGTCGTTCTGTCTCATCTCGTCTTTTTTTTGCTCTCTCTACCCTTTCTCTCACAAACGCACTAGTTAAATATTTCAGTATTTGTGTGTAAAAGCAGAACAGCAGCTTTTCATTAACAATAATATCATCTTGCAAACACAACATGGACAATATAAAGAAAAAGGTGTGAGTAGGCCTGGGCAATGTGATGATATAATATCATCTGTATTGCTATAATATTTTCTTTCTTTTAAAAAAATATATATATTTACAATCTGTCTGAAAGCAGCCAATTTGATGTTTTTACCTAATCTTTTTTTTTATTGTAAATAATTTTTTTTTTTTATATTTCATAGAAAGAAAATAAATGTAAAAAATAATTGTTTAGAGCATTTAAATATATATATTTTACATAACACTACTACGTGCACACACATGTCCCATAGAAATATCTTTGAGTTATTCTCGTCTATCTGTGTGTGTGTGTGTGTGTGTGTGTGTGTGTGTGTGTGTGTGTGTGTGTGTGCGCGCGTGCGTGCGTGTATACATGCACACGCATTTGTCCGGAAACTTATATACACTTATTACACTTACTAATGTCAATTTCTGTATCTATCTATCTATCTATCTATCTGTCTGTCTGGCAGGCAAGCAGCCGGTGTGTA
Organism: Platyallabes tihoni; assembly: GCA_030068045.1. Lineage (NCBI taxonomy): Eukaryota > Metazoa > Chordata > Actinopteri > Siluriformes > Clariidae > Platyallabes > Platyallabes tihoni. The sequence goes on along the minus strand of JAQQZS010000018.1, from coordinate 21,052,552 downwards.
TTACATCATCTTTGTGTAACCCCACATCCCTCAGGAGGCACCCGGTGTACAGGCCTCCTCAACTCATTTGAGAACATCAGCGGTGATAATTACCCGTATCATGAAGATGTCAGTCATTCAAATGGCAGTTCATTAGCTTTTCATGCTCTCCCCTCCTCCCTTACAACCCTCCTGCTCTCTCTCTCTCTCTCTCTCTCTCTCTCGTTTCTAGTCCATTGAGAGGAAAATGAGCTGATACCAAGAAAAGCTGAGTGATTAAACAGCACTTTAGAGATTACAGTAAACGATTACAGATCTGAAATTTTAAAGGGACTTCAGTCCTGAGAGTGACACAATGTGAATGAAGATTATCATATTGGACAGAATAGATTAATTCAAATTATCATTATTATTAATATTAGTAGTGGTGGTAGTAGTGATAGTAGTATTATAGGGCCTTCTTAACATTAAAGGGATGACTGTTTGTTCCTTACAGTCTAGTTAGAAGAGTAAAACACAATCCAGGATCATTTTAAAATCGAAAAAACGTATTATTTTTGGTAATTATTTGGTAATGGTAATTATTATAGTACAAACATGACATACATGGCATGTATATAAAAATGAAATATGTGTGTAAATTATTTAATTGTTTTATTTTTATTTAAGCTTAATATACATTAAGAATTACATTATTTAATATTGATATTTTATTGTAGTTAAAAAGCAAAAATGACAAACATGAACATGGTTTAAATCATATTATTAATACAAGGATTAAAAATACAAAGGGAAAAAGGTAAGTTATTCAGTAATGATCAGATTCATCATCTTTTATGCATTTAATGACAACAACATTTGAGCTTATATTGATAGCTCCTAATCTCCATATTTGAGTGAGTGCATTAATATAAATCTGGGATGTGCAGCAGCACTACTTTCAGAACTGCTTATAGAAAACTAATCAACACCTGATTATTGACTAATCAACCTGACCTATTACAATCCAGGATTTGTCCAGTCATTCTTTCACTGCATACAGTGGTAGCTCAGTGACAGTGTTGTTGGTTCCTGTTTGCTGATGTTACCCCATTGTTAGCATTTTCTTACCTATATTTGCAATGAAAGATGCACGTTTTGCTCTTTTTTTTCACCCATTAGCCCTCATTAACCTTTATTATCATTCCCCTGGGAAAGTTCCAGCATCATAGCACTATCACTTCCTCTTTCTCTCTCTTTCTCTGTGATGCTTTGACACTCGTTGGCCCCAAGCCTGATAAAGCCTGTTCTTGTTCCTGCTGATCTGATAACCCTGCCTCAAGCCCCTCTCTGATAACCCTTCACTTTCGCACAGTGACTGGATCGATGAATGAGAACGTGATCTCCATCATTCCCCTGCCCCCACTTTTCCCTCGGCCCCTGAACTCCAGAGCCCTGCCACTCCTCCCATTAGTCAAGGACCCCGTTGAACTCTGACCTCTTTCACTTGGCTCTGTTATTGATTTCTTTTCTTTCCACTTTTATTTTTTGCCGCCTCATCGTACCACCACAATCCGGATGAAAGAGGCAAAAGGGGGCATTAGCGAGACGGACAGGGGGAGTACAGACACCAAGATCGATGAAGGGGAATTCGAGCGTACAGTAGCAGAAAAAAAAATGTAGACAGGTAAAACAGCTTGAGGCCCAAGAGATAAAGTAATGGAGAAAGCAGCGGTTCAGCCATCAAACCCACTGACAAGCCACAGAGGTCTTTATCAGTGCCAAAAGAACAATCTGATCTTTCAACTTCAAAGGAAGATTTGCAATTTGGCTCTTTTTTTTCCGCATAAATATACTCCAGGAAATAAATTCATACAAATTTTGTTTTGCTCAGTGTTTCACAGAAACAATAAAGTTAAACAATGGTTAAAATTAGCTAAAAAGTAATACAACTGGATTACTTGGAAGATGTGAGACTGGACCATGCAACCCTGAGATTTTTAATAAAAGGTTCTTCTCAAGAGCTTGAGAGAACCAATGAGGAAAGTGTCATAAAAGAAGAAGATAAACCTTAGATGGATAATATAATATGTTAAATTTAATTTCACCGCATTTTAGCTCGGAGTAAAAATCATCCTGGAAACCGCACAATGATCGACGAAGAACCCGCTATCAAAAATTGTGGATGGTGTTGTAATTGATTAATACTATTATGCAAGTCATCATCATCCAAAACTATGTAAAGTTTGAACCAGAAACGGAGCTCTGAGGTGTCTGAGGCATGGCGGAGACATTAATGTCTCCAAATCTCTGACCAATTTCACGTATAAAGACTCTCAATGCATCTTTTCTTCAGTGTGTCCAATAAACCACGTATTGCACTTCCTCGATAATCCCAACTAGCGCCGGGATTCTGCAATCTCACCCACCCAGAGCTGTGGATTATCGCCGCCCTGGATTTACTTGCACCCTACAGACGAGGCGCTTGCACCACTGGCACTTGGTACTACCTTGATATCAGGCCGGTCCCAATCCAATTGGCCTTCATTAGGGTGATCCAGGATGGGATGGCACCGTTAGGGGGCAAATCCCTCAAGCCATGAATGTTCAAGCCAAGCCTATTGCACTGATCGTAACCAACCTTCCCCGAGCCGCTATCAGGCGCAGCCCAATGCCGATCACAATCCTCTTAACTGTCTGCTTTATTAACCAGTCGTCCCGTTAGACATGAAACAGGAGACCAGCAGTTAAGCTAAATCCCCCCCCCCCCAAAAAAAATCACCTCAATGCTATTTTCCCTCCTGCTTCACCCCATCACTCCACACATTTGGGGTTTTACGGCCTTATGATAAGTGTGTTGGTCAGGCAATACTTTTTTTGTAAGACATTTGACACTAATGAGTCAAGACTTAATCATGTCTAAATCTGCATCCAAATAGATTTTTAATTCTTCCATGTGGTTTAAACTGGTTTTCAGGCCCTAATTAAATGTTGTTTAAATGTAATTTATTCTTTTCAGTCATGTTAACACTGAGGGCTGTAATAATTGCTTTCAGGGTTGTAAAGCCGTAGTCAAATCAGTCACTACTGGGGAAGGACCTTACAAATAAAAAGTGGCAGCTGATTGTTTTAAATGACACGTCGTCTCCGCCCATCGTCCTCCCAATGCCTTTCCCCTCTCCTCCCTCGTTCCCTCCCTTTTCCCACCCCAGTTGTTCCCCTCGTACCCTCACTGCCTCTCAGGGGGCAGATTAGCCTCCGTTCCTCTCTTTAATTGATATTTATGTAATGCATGCCGGCCCCGGTCTGGTTTCCACCCTTTCCCTCTGAGAGCCAAGTGCTCTCTGCGGTGTTGTCGTATTCCAGTGATATAGGATTCAAATGGATATTAGGTTTGCAATTATACAACACCCTAAGTGTCCACTTAGGAAGCATGCAAAGCGGACGTAATGCTGAAAGCAGACAACGTGATTTTTTCCGTTGCAGACTGATCTGGGGAGATCGGCATGGTAGCCAAGCGTTAGCTTCTCTACAACAAGGGTTGAAAACCACAATGGATAGCAGCCAATAAGAAAATGAGGGGAAATCAGATTCTGCAACAGATCCCTGAGTCCAATTTAACATTCACCTTTATACCAAACTATTTGGCATGTTACTGTACTGTGCAAAAGTCTTGACCCCCTCCTCCTCCCTCATTTCTCCATAGTTTGCTGCAAAAGAGCCAGACTTTCTTGTAATTGTAATGGAGTCTTAAGGAATAGTTCTCTAGGCTTCCTGAAAACCTGCCGCAGTTGTTACTTAAGCAACCAATATATATATATATATATTGCTACATGCAGGATAAAGTCGGTCCTCATTTGGGACGAAGCTCAACTCATGTCTTCCCCCAGTCACAGATAGTTTTTTTCTTAATTACACCTAACCCTAACCCCCCCCATTTATTCAGATTAAATTAAGTTCCAGAGATAATAAAAAGTACAAAAAGAAAAAAGAAAAAAAACAGCTAAGCAGGTGGAATAAAAAAAAATCTATATGTGATTGGTGGGTCAGCGGAAGACAAGAGTTGAGCTTCGTCCCAACCGCCTCGACCGACTTTATCCTGCATGTAGTAAAAATAAATAAATAAATTATATTTTTTTATTATAATTATATAATATTTATAATATTATATTATATATATATATAATTTTTTTTTTTTTTTTTTACTTTAAAAAAAAAAAAGATTTCAGGGCCTAAACATTAATAGCATTATTACTGAAATGATCTATCGCCTCCAACTTCTTATTTTAAAGTTATACTCCTATTTAAATGTTATTTAAATGTGCAGCTTTGATTTGAGCTCATTTGGAACTAAATGCTATTAGCTTCCCATGGTTGTGGTGTAGAAACAGCTTTACCGCCTGCAGTGAATTTGAGTCAAGCGCTGACTCCCTCAGGACAAATAGGAGCCGCTCGGATCGCCGCTTGGTCGCCTTGTAGCTGTAATAATCCTCACAAGTACCCATAAATCTGGGTGTTAATGATAATGCTCAAATCCTGCTTTTACCTGAGCATCTAGCAGCCTCTGAGGGCAACGAGCAAAAACTGTAACAGCTTTGATTTGTGTTAGTTATCTGATTCTAAACTAAAACTGTAGATTAAAAACAGTAAATTATTTTTTTTGTTACAGTGCTGCTTAATTCCTGATTTTGGTTGGTGTTAATTCAATTTCTCTGACTGAAGTGCAGCTAGGTAAAAAAAAAAAAAAAAATCACAGGTTTATATTAACACAATTATTCTATATTATGACAGGATGTTATGATTTCTATAGTAAACCAGCTCATTCATAAAGGAACTTGGACAGTATACAAAGAAAGGATTAAAAATATCTTGTGTCAATATGATGAAGCTTTGCCTTACTTAACAAAGTACAGTAGTAGAAGGTTCGAGTCTCCAGTATCAGCTCGCTGGTACAGAGACAGAGGAGTTTATACTGATGGGGTCCCCGATAACATAATGAGCATTAAGAGGTTTGGAGAGAGAGGTAAGGAAATGATTATAATGCAAGTATGAACAGGAACTAAACTCTATCACGGACATTAAATATAACTAGAGTCATAGTCCGTGCACACTTAGCATTTGTCACAAGTCAAGGTTAAATTGGTGAGGATGGTGTCAGGGAGAGTATCTGGCTTAACGCGTGCAAAAATCAAATAAAAAAGGAAAGAGGTACAAATGCATACATATATAGCATTCTTTAATAAATACAAATTGTAATTTGGTTCATTGGTGTGGTGTAAAAGGAATTAAACAGAAACTCCACTTCATCATGTCACATCGCCGTATAACACACAACTATTTTTTTATTTATTTATTTTTTTCAAATTGTTCTCAGTTGACTGGTTTTGCACTAGTGGAATGGTGGCTTAATGGTTAGTCCTGTCTCCTCACACCTCCGGGGATGAGGGTTCAAATCTCGTGTTTGAAGTTTTAATGTTCTCCCTGTACTTGGCGGGTTTCCTCCAGGTACTCTGGTTTCCTCCTACAATTTCCCTCAATTTTCATGTATTTTTGTGTGTGTGGGTCCCTGGGAAAAGCTCCATCCCCATGTGACCTTACACAGCTTAAGTGGTGTAGATGTTGGAGGAATGGTTTTGCACTTTTTGCCTACATTCGATGATTTTAAATACAAAAATCACATTAGAAATACCAAATGTACTTTCTTTGGCGTGATCTGCTTTCATGCTGCACAGAAAAACGAAAGTTGTTTGCTTAAGAACATGGAAAGGGGCAAGACATTGCTCCTACTATGTAAAATTACTAAATCCAAATCTTCCACAGGCCACCAATAAATCCTGCTCTGCTGCTGAAGGGTGTTGAAATGCAGTGTGGATTCTCAGAGTTTTCCTTTAAGGTGTCCTGGGGAGTTAAAAACACCAGCGCACTCGACAAACTGTCAAAGTCAACAGGATGAGGAGAGAAGATGGAGACAGGAGAAGAGTCAGACTGAGACAGATTTGGTCAGATATGAGATCTATAAACGCAGGATCGATTAGGTTGTCAGAGTGTTTTATTTAGGAATGACAGAAAAGTTTTAAGAAAAGAAGCAAACCAGGAGGAAAAATCAAATAAATCGATGCGGTCGTGTCCTGTCGTCTGCCGCCTCGGTAAATTCCTCATATACATCCTTTCAGCTCTAACCTGAGGTAATGTGTGTTGACTCTATTATCGTGACAGTGTTTAAATTTTACACCTACGCTTTAAATACCTGCGATGAACTTCACTTTCTGCCTCGTTCTTTTCTTTTTTGCTCACTGGCTCTCACAGTCTGTCATACAGACACTAAAACAGTGCAAAGAACATTAAAGGACTCGGTGGAAATCCTGGAAGATTTCACGACCCTTCGAAACATTCCTCTGACCTCGGATCAGTACTGTAAGTAGAATGAAATGCTGTATAGGCTTCTGGGAGAATAAAAAGGTGAGAGACGCTGAAATGTTCATGTGTTGTTTGGTAATAATCATGTAAACCTCATCTAATCAGACTTGAAATAATTGTTTTGTACATAAAGAAGAAACTTTAGGTTATTATAACTAAAGGTTATTTTTTTTCCCCTGTTGTCTGAACAAAAATATTTTAGCTTGAGTAGTAGTTATAGATATTTATTACTGTAATAACATTTTTTATTATTATACAACCACAGTGTTCTGGATTCTGATTGGTCAGCAGGTGTTTCTGATATGTTATCATTTCTATAACAGCTCAATCATAGGCGGTACGTCCCAATTGCCAAGTATTTCACTGAGAATTAGGGTAGACGGGGTATACAGCAGTCATTGCAGAATAACAACAGACATCTTAAAAACTGATCAATTCAAATTTATTTATTTAAGTTCTGTACTTTTCAATAAAGGTAAAGCTATCCTGATGGAGAATAATCCTAATTTTAGAAAATCCTGTCAATGGTGGTGGGATTGAACACAACAAGTGCAAGAAGCACTGTACTGTGCATGCATATGAAACTAATTATTAATCGATCATCGACTGGTTTTACTTAAACCCTTGATCGATTAAGGAACGATTACCGACTCGTATCACTATCAGCATATAACAAGCAGCAACCTGTATCTGAGGTGTTTTACATTACGTGTGTATATATATATATATATACACACACACACTACCGTTCAAAAGTTTTAGAACACTTTCTAACTCCATGATGGTTCCTGATTTTTATAAGGAATGCTGAAGGCGTCCAAAAAACTGCATTAATCTCCTTTGAACAGTTGATATTGAGATGTTTCTGCTACTTCTGCTCTGTAAAGACTTCATAACGCCTCT
>JAQQZS010000018.1:21024649-21036919 GCA_030068045.1 Platyallabes tihoni | reverse complement strand
TCCTAAATTGCCCGTAGTGTGTGATTGGGTGTGTGAGTGTATGTGTGTGGGCCCTGCGATGGATTGGCACCCTGTCCGGGGTGTACCCCGCCTAGTGCCCGAAGTCTCCTGGGATGGGCTCCAGGTCCCCCGCGACCCTGACACAGAAACAAGGCCCTAAATGAGCCGTGACTTTGCCAGTCTTCGACTCAGGACCCAATTTCATTTCTAATCAGCAGAAGTAGTTTTACTGGCGTTTTTTTTTTCCCCCATTTAACTCCATTTCTACCTCTTGATTAATAATTTGCTTTTATTTATAAATATGAAATGTTAATCACTGTTAATGCATTTTTATTTGGTTACAAAATTATGTTGTAAGCTGTAAAATTGTTATATTTAAATCCTAAATAAGAGAAAAGGATCGATGCTCCTAAGGTGATGAATTCAAAATAATAAGCTGTTTACTTGTTTATAAGAACTTAACCAGTGTTTACTGTATCAGCTTAATATTCTCTGTGTATTTTACAGCCATCAAAGTGTTACTGTAGTATAATAGTAGTATTATGACTCAATGAAAATGGATAAAAAAACATATATTTATATATATATATATATATATATAAAAACATTTATGGAAGGAGTCTCCAGTGTCAGGGAGTTTTGTAACGGAGGTAAAGCTGTAACATTTGAAGTTTTCTGACTTCTTTAGGATAGAGGAGGTTCCTGGGCTACATCAGAAGTTTTTTCCCCCTCCTTTTAAGATTAAGAGAGAGAACAGCAAGGGAAATTAAATGTTAGTGTAATTTAATAAAATGTACAGATATCTAAAAAAAGAAAAAAATAACTGCTGCTGTTGTACAAGAGGAGTAGGTTTTATTTTTATCGAACCGAACTTTGGTAGTTGTAATTCTTAACAGTTCAATTGGTTCAAATGTAACATCTCAGACTATTTGAATCTTCCCATTTATCATTTTAGGCTAATTAAAAAAAAAATTGACGTTATAAGAAAAAGTGGAGACTGTTTTTAGCTCTTGTATATCAAACACTTTGACCTTCTGATTGTGAAATCACCTGAACCTTGGCTTTGACTAACATGTAAAGTGGCCTAAAGCTTAAAGAGGCAGGATGATGATTTTTTTTTTTTTTTTTTGGGAAGCACCGTTGCTTTGGAGTCGGCCTCTTAAACTTCTAAAGTGCCTCCCTCCTTGCCCTTCTCCTCCTCATCCTGACTTTAGAAAACCTACGCAACCTCGATTTTCAAATCCGTTTGATTTCATGACTCTGAGCGAGCGGGTCGCTGGTGACTGACGCTGGTGTGCGTTCTCATGGGTCACAGTCTGGGGAAGTGAAGGAGAAAAGGAGGGCGGGGTTTAAGATTTCTTTGCACGCTCCGTCTTGAAAAAGAGCTTACGGCCTGAGCCGAAGAATCGCAGGGAGCTAATGTGAAGATTTTGGACTTTCTCTCAGGCTCGGGTGTCGGCTAAAGCTCTAGCAGCGGGAGCTGTTTTCCAAGGTCCTGCTCCCACTGAGCTCGGATTAATACTCTCTCACTGCAGAGGGCTGAGGACCTCCACCCCCTGATACACACACACACACACACACACACACACACACACACACACACACACACACTCGTGCCGGACCCTAATCATCACACAACTCTAATCCACACTCTGTTCATCTCCTTCTTTATCTCAGCTAAGCACATAAACATCTCCTGGAGTTAGAAGAATGCGGACAATATGTTTTGTACTGTCTAATTTTAGAATATGGTTTGTGAACTGGATTTGTTTTGTTTAGCTAGACATGACACAAATAACCATTAATTCATAAGCTTTTCTTTTGCTGATTATTTTCATTTGTTTCTGTATACAGTACACAGTTTTGTACATTCCATAATTTGCACATTTTCTTTAACTGCAGAATTAAAAAACTTAACAAATTTTTTATAATAATAAATTTAGAAGTATTAAAGTGTAACATTTTTTGCTGCACACATCTGGACAGAAGAACAACCTCGTACTGGTACTTAGTGCTGAAAATGTAACAGGCAGAGCTTATTACATCATAACCACTTATGTTAAGAGCCAATCATGTTCCAGTATGCACATTCAGTCTACCACCATGTCTTAGTGTTTACATTTATAGAAAACAGGGTAATTTTGATCCTATAAAAAAAAAAAAAAAAAACACTACTTGAACCTAAAGGTTTGTTTTCACATTTAATCGTTTGCGATTGTTGTGTTCCGTATTTTACCAACCAAGGGTTTGCTTTTAACCAAACTCTCATTAAAGATCTCATTAAAAAAAAAAAAAAAATCTAAATCATATTTTCACTTTGGCATAGAACTGAGTTTACAGTTTTTTATTTTTTACATTACTACTTTTATTTGTTGCAATTAAATAGTTTTACTATTTTATAATTATAGTTTTTATATTAATTATAAAAATGTACTTTTTTTAACTAGTTTTTTTAATTAATCCTTTAAAGAACATTGCAATGCTTTTTAAATATATAAAACGTACTGCGTTAGTAAAGTTCCTTATAATGATGATCATTTTACAATGTTGCTGTTTTTCAGAGTAATAAGTAACTTGTGGTTTGAGATCAATTTTTTTTTCTCTTTTAATATCTCATTACAGAAATATCACTTAATCAGACTGAATTATTAACCCGGCTGCGCTGGTGTGTTTCTAGTGCCTGAGTTTCATATTGTTGCATCTGGAGAACATTTCCATCATGCTTTGTGTTGTGTGGGTTTACCGACTTCTCTGACTGTTTCTCTCATCCAAAACGTACATCTTTCACCCCTTTTCCTTCCTCTCAGGCCACTGCAAATCAGTTGGCATAGAAACAGAGTAACAAACATATTTGCAGAAAAGCAACAGAAAGAGGATGAGTCTGTTTTTTTTTTTTTTCGTTCGCCTTGCCAAAGACGCTGTCAAAACCCATTACCTAAGTGTCCTTTATCTTCCCATATGCTTTTGTTGCCTAATCAGCTTTGTATCTCTCCAAATCCAGGATTGGGATAAAAACAAATGGATCAGTCCGGGTGTAGAGGACGGGAGGCTGAGAAGTGGCCTAGCACGGCTTTGTGGCCCCGGGGAAGAAAGGCAGGCAGAAATAGGCCAAGAATAGTCTAGCTTTCTTTTTTGTTTTTTTTTCCTTCCTCTCTCTCTTTCTCCCTTGATCCTCTTGGATTTTTTTTTCTTTTCTCTCACAGAAATACGCTTTATACCCCTCGATCCATGCCGGCGGAGAGGAAGAGGACATTTGCAGGATCAAGGCTCGGACTCGGTCTCAGAAACTCTCCTCACAATAGAACTATTACTCTTCTCAGATTTGTACGTTTTTCTCAAACCTCTCAGCTGTGGCGAGGCACTGTTCTGTTAAAAAAAAAAAAAAAAAAAAAAGTCCTATAAATGCCCTAGCGTGGCTCCTGGCATTTAAAGATAAAAATACATCAATACACAGTTTCATTTTTGGCGTCCGCATCAGATTATTCTGTGTTAACCAATGTCCAAGAGAAGGCGGATTATTTTGGCCCATGCTGTATACAGTACAGTATTTCTTTCTAACCCAGACTGTAGATTTATACTGTCTATCAGTGAGACTCATCTTAATCAGGTGATCTCACACATCTGACCTAGACTGTTAAAAAAAAATTTTTTAAACACTTGTACAAGATAGTGTTTTATCCAAATGTCATTTTGAAATCTGTTAGAGATGCATTATTAATTGTAAGTTTTTTCCCCCTCCTCAGTTTATACTCCCTGATATTAAAAACTGGCTCATGTTTTTCCATCTACTAATTAAAGAAAAATTATTTTTAAAAGTTTAAGTGCTTACAAACATGTTTTACACAATAAAGTATAGATGCTGCAAACATCATAAATATGATAAAGTATAATTATAATATACAGTATGCATAAGGTCACACTTTTTCTGTCACTACTCAGAAAACCTTTATAAAAACCTTACAATCTCCTTTAAAACGCGCAAATGCAAAAGAATTAAGAAATCGCTGATGAATATACAGATAGAGATAAACAGGATTAAGAATATTAAGTGTTGCACTTAAACAAATCTTCAACAAATTCTATTAACATAATCAATTAAAAAAAACATAAAAACCCAATTTTATTATTTCCATTCGTCAAAGAATTAGATCAAATTTATTGATTTTTCCCACCCTTCAGATATCTGATCCACCAATTATTGACTGATTAACTGAGACGCTCAGATCAATTTTACGACTTTAAAACAAACAAACGAAACAAAAAAATACAAAACCATTTAAAAATATATATGTAAAAAAATATATATATATATCTGCCGTGATTCTGCTACAAGTTCCAGTTATCCAGATTTACAAAAGACATCCGAGTCACTCATATTGTGTTCATTAATGTGCTGATATTATTATTATTATTATTATTATTAATAATAATAATAATAATAATAATATCATTATGACCATTATCTTTTATCAAATATGTTTCCATAGTTACCCATCTGTGAAAATAATTTCAGGTCGACTTTGAAAAGTTCACTCTGTGTCATCATTTTCATATTTGGATTCATAATTACATTTGATTTCTAGATTTGTGGTTTAAACATTATAAAATGCCTTTCTGTTCAAATCAGATGAACACAACATACAAACATCATCTTATGCCATTGACAAGATCCTATGATGTAATATATTGCTTAATCAGCAGCGTTCTCATTGCTGATCCAGTGATGGTTATGTTTGATCTCGTCTAATATCATGTCTGTCGAAAAAGGAATCGAGACTCGGCTAAACAGACACAAGATCCATGACTGTTGCTCCTCCTTCACTCTAATCAATGGGAGACAAATCACCAAGCAAACATCTCTTTGTCTTTCTCAGACACACACATACTTCTTCTTCTGCTTCATCCACTAATCTATACCAGACAAATTAGCCTGGCAAACAGATCGGAAGAGAAAAAGATTTACTCGGTGCCGGCTAATTACAGCAGCTCATTAAGAGTCTTTAAGAGGCTGTGATTAGAGATGTTTGTTCACACTCTGCGTGGTGTGTTTAATGAGCGCCAGTTTATCACCAGGCTGCCCGAAGCGCACTCTGTGTGAGTGTGTGTGGTGTGTGTATATGTGTGGACGGCACCAGAGGGCTAATCAGCCTCGTCATCAATATTTAAGAGCACTGTAGAAGGGCCTTATGGTGTTAAAAGAATCATGAGTCTTAAAGACCGGTCCTTAATGGGAGTTACTGGGATGAGACCTCGCTTGAGGAGTGTTGATTTGTGTGGGTAAGTGAGGAAGTGTGTATTCAAGACGGACACATACATATTTATGCTTTTTTTTTTTTTTTTACTTTTTGTAAACGTGATTGTAACACTGTTTAAAAGAAAAAGAAAAAAAAAATCATGTTTCTGGAAAAGATTTCATTTTGAAATATGGACGTTTATATGATGCTAATCAAAGCATTCTACTTTGTTAATCCTTCAGTTTCTAATAATGAAGGAACATTTTTAGCTTAAAAAATGAAAGCTGACTAGGCAAACACAGAGTTAGAGTTATATGAGAACTTTTGCTATAGGCGTGACTTTGCTAGATAGCATTTTGCTAAAGTCTTTGAGAATAATACAAATTTGTAGATGATGTCACGTTTCTTCAAGATATTTGCTTCCTCCTTGTATTCACATCAGCTAGTTAATGACTTAGGCAGAGCACTGTAGTTAATCTCCTTAATACAGGTGACGGAATGACGAAAGTGGAAACGGCACAAAATCAATGACCGCGTCGACATTTCAGTCAAAAGAGTTAGTAAATTACGGAAAGAATGATCAGTAAGAGCGTTCGTTACGCTGTCATTACACTTAGCATCAACTGCTAGCTAAGCTTTAGCATGTTCCTCCATGTTAAAAAACATTTCTGAGTTTTAGTCACTTGTTTTTGTGTTCATCTTCAGTTCTTTTATTTTGCTTGTAAAGTTATATGATGCTGACTGAAAGGTTTTAATTTGTTATATGCTTCATATAATACTGCATATTTTTTTTCTTTTAAAAGCTTAGTCACTAAGAACAAAAATATGCATGAACCGTTTGTCAGCAAAACGAGATAAAGACTTTTACTCAGTTTGGAAAACACACAATCATGTCTACATCAAAACTTTAAATTAGAAAATTGTTAAAGATTTAAACTTTCACATTTTGAGTAAAGCATGACATGTAGCTTTTGAACAAAAGCTGACGCCTCGAGACGAGCCAATTGCATTGCTTCTTTCTGTCATGTGGTTATTTAAGCCAAGATGCTTCCTGTGCAACAGAGCTGCTTTTGCAGGCGGTTTAAATGTGTTCAAAGGGTTTTTGGAGAATGTTGAAGCTATGAAAAACATGTTTACACTCTGTTACTACTGTTGCACTCAGTCCAGAAGTAATAAAATACAAGACAAATAAATTCTTAAAAATTTATATATGTCCAACTAATTTGTGTACCAGAGATGCAGAAAGATGAAGGTTATTGGACCTATACCTGTGCTATGATACGAAACTATTGTCATGTACTGGTAGAGTGAAACTGGTAGAGGAGGAGGCTGATGATGCTATAACACTGAAAGTTTTGTACTGTTTATAATGTTTTTATTATCTCCAAAAATCTTAATTTAAAAAATCTCTAATTTAAAAAGTTTGTGTGCAACAAAATACTTTTCTCCTTTTTGTAATTTGCTGCCACTATTTTCTTCTTATCTACAGAATCACAATCAAAGCATGAGATTTTTTAAAACTCAAAAAACTTTTATTAAAACTCAACCAACACGTTTATTTATACTAAATTACAAACTTGATAACAAACAACTTCACGCTGATTTATCTATTGTGGCAACACCGTGGGAGGCGGAGTTATAGCGTTTTGGAAAATTAAACAAAATTTGCTCTTGTACAATCCAAACAGTATGGAATTTGGACTTTTTAACGACCTTGTAACATAAAATATGCACAAAATATTCTCTGTTTATAAAAAAAAAAAAAAAACCTAAAAACGTGGAGGATCTCATTTTGTCTCTTAAACTTTTTATATGCATTTTAAAAAGGCATCCACTTCTTTAAAGGAACAAACCAGCACAACCAGTACCAGTACAGCCTGCCTTAAAGTATACTTTAAAAAAAATTATTAAATACATTTTGTGGATGTTTTTAGATGACAAATGTTTCCAGTTCATGAAACCGGTTCAGTTTATATTTTTTTCTAGCTACTTAAGAGAAACCATGAAGACAAGTCAAGGAAGATGTTTAGATGCTGGAAGTTTATCCTGTGATGATTCTGGAGCGTAGGGAGCATTATAAACATCCTTTGTACATTTGGTTCTCACCTGTAAAAAATAAATGAATAAATAAATAGAAGAAGAAGAAGAAAATGTGTATATAGATTAGTATAAGTTTCCGAAATCTGTACAACTATTCTCAAAAACTAATTACAGGTTCACCACGTGGACCTTCTCAGGTAGAAGGCTTATCTTTGGTACCGCACCAGCACCAGTGACCGTGTGGTACCTTTATATCCGAGTGCACGCTGTGGGCCTGTTCGTTTTTTTTCCTGACTGATACCAGACTACCTGAGGTGTGTTTCCTCCATGTCACCGTGCCACCCTTCCTCCCCCCTGAGAAAAAGAGCCTCTTTTCTCTCAGACCCGGTTCCCCACAAACCAACCCCTCCTTTCTTTTCTTTTCTTTTTTTTCTTTTCTTTTTTTTTTCTTTTTTCTACCCTGCGGCACTGCGTTCCACAACGGAGAACGGAGCGGTTTGGGAAATGGAGGCCATTTATAACCGCTGCCCCGAGTTGTGCCGTGTTTCGAGACAAAGCGAGAGCCAGGCGTCTCCCCCGTCTCCCTCTCCCTCCTTTCCTTCCCTTCCCTTCCGTTCGCTTCCTCCATGCTAATGTCACACAATTACCTCTTAACCGCTCAGACAAACTGCGCACGGGGGAAAAGTGACATCAAATCAAAACTGTCACAGGTGATCGAGCCCAGTCATCGAGAGGGAGCGTGTACTGCCTCGCCGCCTGTCACGGCCACCGGTGTCGGGGTGTGTGTGCGCGCACGCGTGTGTGTGAGAAAGATTTGAAATGATAACAGGATGTTAATATCCCACCAACACTCTCTTCTCATCAGCCCCTTAATGTCAATGCACAGCTCGGGCCTAAGATGATAAATCACCAGACTTTTTGAGTCTCCCTTTTCTTTTTCTTTTTTTCCTCTCTGTCTCTCGCACCGACTCTCTCTGGGACTTGATTCTGGCAAGCATGGAAAATGGACTGCTCCTCGCTAATGATATTCAAAAATGATAGAGAAGAGATTGAAAAAGCGTTCCCCTCTGAACCATGCCGAATGTCTACCTAGCAAAGCATTGCATTTTTTCTTTTTTAATAGAGTTTAGGGGACACTGTCAAACCGAGGCGTGCAGTCAATGTCAACTTATCAGACGCACCTTTTGTCGAGCTCAGTCTGCTGACGGATTACAGCATCTTATCAAACACTAACACACTTGCTTTTATTGCATGATTCAGTTAAATTTGGACAAATCAAGAAAAATTATTGTTTTTAAATCTCAGAAGTTGAAGCTTTTTCCAGAAAGACGTGATTTGATTATTTATCCTGTGTGTATCTTTCTTTGAGGCTCGTGGCAAATCTTTTCGCCGTGAGTTTCGGATGAGTGTCTGTCAGAATGCCTTGACTGGGAAATCACAGCTACATTACTGCACAGCATGAAGCCACACACACACACACACACACACACACACACACACACACACATAGAAGCACAAGAATGGCAATCCCTGATAGCTTTAGTGACATGCTTTACTGATAAGCAATCACAAACGCTGCTAAGCTGTAATTTAGCATCACAGTTTACAGAAATAGCTCTGCCAAGTTTTCCCTCAATATCAGAAATGCAATAATTTTGCTTTCTGAACTCGGAGTGTGTTTTATTTGTGCTATAAGAGTAATTCATATGCTAATGTCTTTTCTGACGCTACATAACACCGTTAGCTATAAACAGGTTCGACAAAGACATTAGCTTAATTTTAATGCTGCATTCGACTAAACATCATAACTCCTCAATTCCAGCCTCCTAATGGGAAAAAAAAAAAACGAAATAAACGCCTTCTCAACACAACTCAATTCCGTTCAGCACATGACATCAAATAAAAAAATGGCTGCTCACGGTATTAACAGTGAACACAACGGCACTTCTTGCCTTTGCTCTTTGTAGACATTTTAAATAAAAGTCTTTGAACATACATTCATATCTGTATTTTTACAGGGTGGTCTAGTGGTTATCACTGTGGCCTCGCTCCTCCAGCGTCGAGGGTTTGATTCTCACCTTCGGATTTGTGTTCTCCTCGTGCTCTGTAGGTTTCCTCCGGGTACTCCGGTTTCTTCCCAAAGTGTATGCGCGCCTGTGGCCTGTGGATTTCGAAAGAAAAGATGCTGAAACCAATCTAATATATTGATATGATATTGGAGCTGAAATTTGGTCTTCCTTTGTCATGATTTGCGATAAAAGTTCTAAGAATGTAATAATGTGTTGATAATCCAATGTGGAGTCGTTGCCACCAAATATGGCCGACAACAAACTTGTGGTCGAGCGTTCACAAAGTTGTGCAAAGATAACTGTATAGCAGCAATACTACACCGTAAAAAAAATAGTATGAATACCGTGTTTTGCGGTGATCACATGAGTTATAAGCATTTTGATTATAGTTTGCATGTGTGAAACTGGGTAGAACGACTCCAAGCCAGCTTTCTACTCAGATCATGATCGATAAGATAATCAGCACATAGTCATCTTCTTTAATCACAGGTCACATCGTTAGGGCTAGTCGGTGTGGCCTAAAGTGTGAAGCCGGAGTAGAGTAGGATTTAAATATCATTCATATTCGATTAATGATAGAAATGAATTCTGCTTTTTCTTTTTAAATAAACATGACAAAGATGCATAAAGATGCATCAGGTGCATTTTTATTTACATCATGAGACTCAGATCCATGTTTGCTGCTGCACTACACAGCAGTGTTACGTATAGCTCATGTTCTCACACAGTATCTGCCCTTCATGTAGTCTTGTGCACTGTCACGCAGTTCTGGAGAAACATGATAACATGGAGAAACATGATAAAATCATAAAACCTGCTTGACTTGACTTGACGTTAAAATACCTTTAGGTGTCCATGGACTTGTTAGCAACGTTAGACTCCAGTGCAGAACTGTTTCCAGTCTGAGGGCACGTGTGGCTGAACACACACTGGCGGGAGCAAGCCCTCTGTCTGTCAGGCCTCACACACACATACACACATGCTACACTACACTTCAACACTCCTGCAGCTGTCACACTCTTAATTGCCTGTGTGACCCCATCCTCCTCACTGACAGCCTGCTAATTACCCTCTGTGTGTGTGTGTGTGTGTGTGTGTGTGTGTGTGTGTGTGTGTGTGTGTGTGAGAGAGAGAGAGAGAGTCTGTCTGCAGGACAAAAAAAAAAAAAAACAGCTAAACATGGTGGACAAGTAGCATTTACAATTTTTTAAATATTAATGTATGTAATTATATAAATAAAATTAAAGATGTATTTATTTGTTTGTAAATTCTGGTTTATTTATTTAGTTATTTATTTACTTACTTAATAATTTAAGATTTGTCGATTTTCTTTTTTTATTTTACTAATTTTTTATTAACTTTTTTAAGATAGTGAAAATGCTTAAAACTATTGTAAACAGTATTTTATAAGATAGTGGTGACTCTGGAATAACGTCGTCCTCTAACTTTTTCTCATATTACAATTGTTTCCCGTGTCTCCTTATTCCAAAGCTTCTTTATTTCGAGGCTTCAAATCTCCTTAAACACTGCCTTCTGTTCAGCCAGGCTGCTTTGGGCCCCGATTTTTCCTCCTTCTGCTGTCAAGAAGAAAAAAAAAAAACAATTAAAGTAAGACGAGGAAAGTTCTCCTAAGAAACGGTTATGCAAATGCGATGCTAATGAGATGCTAATGAGGGCTCCAGGGGTAAAGTTTGGTTAGGGAGCGGAGCGGCGAGGAAAGCGGGCAATGCCTGGGTGAGCAGTGAGTACGAGAGGTGCCATGCCGAGTGGCAAAATGTTTCGTTAGCAAGAGAGAGAGAGAGAGAGAGAGAGAGAGAGAGAGAGAGAGAGAAGCAGCCAGTGAGCGAGCAAATGCCTCACGGGCTAATGAATACTGATTGATTTCCAAATTAAATTTCACAACTGTTCTCTCTCATTTTCTTCCTCGCGTCATGTTCTTTCCCTCCCACGTCCTGCTCTTTACTCGCAGAACCATTTTTTTTTCATCTCTTTCCACCATTAATAAAGACTCGAACATTAATTATAATTCTTCTAAAAAAAAATTGTGACTAGCGTGAAGGAGCAAGCATCATCTCATTTACTTAACACTAAATGATCCCTGTATATAATAAAAATAAAAGTAAGATCATTATGATTTCTTCCTTCATTTTTATTTGTGCTAAAAATGTGCTAGCATGACCTTCTGAATACTAAAAACAGAAAACTAGAGAATTAAATGAACGCTATAATGGAAGCTAGCATCATCTTGTGTGTATAACGAATGAATGGTAGCACAGAAAGTTAGCATGATTTCAATTTCATAATGCTAATATATCGCTGTAAAACAAAGAACAGAGCTAACATGGAAGAGATTCTCTGATCTCATTGCTGAGTGCTAATTGCTTTCTTAAAACATTTCCTTTCTTATTTGCATTAAAACCAGCATTCCACAACTTTTTAATGCGAGATAATATGATGTGTCGATATACAACTCCTCTTGAAAGCTTTTAGCTGCAGGATCCTTGCTTAACTCATGTTAGCACTTAGTTACAATTAAACTATATTAAAACAGGTTTGGCTGTTGTTTAAATTACTGAGACAAAAGTAATATACAGTGAGACCCAGATAGTAAAAATCTGTTGCTTATTCATTAACAGCTAGCTAGACCATTAGCGTGCTTTGCAAATGTTATTGAACAATTATGGTTGGTATGCAAACAGAATATTTACACAGATTTAATAAATATATGATTATTATTAAATAAATGAAATAAATTAATGAGACAATGATGGAAATTGTAACTTGGATACAGAAATCCCACTCTGTGGTCATTTGAGCTTGTTTGCTAGTAGTTAGCTAGCTGATTAGTTTAGTTCAAGTTCAATTTATTTGTATAGCACATTTACAACAGCCGTCAGGCTGACCAAAGTGCTTCACATAAAACATAC
>JAQQZS010000018.1:21011617-21024549 GCA_030068045.1 Platyallabes tihoni | reverse complement strand
ACATTAGCTGCCTCAAGCCAGGCAGAATTCAAGAGGCTAAGATGTTGATCAGCATCCAAGTCCAATAAAGGTTGATCTAGGTGCATCTCTGAGCAAAGTTCAGTAAAGTTTACTTAGCTAATGTTATGATAAAAAAAAATTTATCTGCTGTTCAAAAAATGTTTGAGACTGTTCTAAGTTTTTTTTTTTTTTTTATGGAACTAACTTAAAAAAACTAAGAATTTCAAGCTAGCTAGCAGCTAGACAGTTAGCTTACTTAGCTAACACTGGTGATAAACAACCTTTTTTTAAAATATAGCATGAGGTAATTTTAGACAATGAAATCCTACTTAGTCAATTGTGAGCTACATTAGGTTACACCTAGTTAGTCGAATCTTATTGAGAAATCATCATGGTTGTTAAGGTAACTAGATTCGCTGCTATTCCATAAACTACAGAGATCATAAAGGTTCTTACCAAAACACAAGGTAGTTTACTAGCAGCAACCTATCTTTGCTAATGTTTGTGATAAACAGTCATGGTTATATGGTAATAATTCACAGATTTGGCTGTTGGGAAATAAACTATTTAGACAATGACAGTGCAATTTGTGACTCGCTGACAAATAAAAGCTAGTTACTAGCAGCTAGCAAGACTGTTACCTAACTTGGATAATATTAGTGACAAACAAAAATGACGTAGTGTTTATAAGGTTTTATAAACTACTAAATAAAGTACAGACTCACCAAGTGACAAATGTGAGCTGGTTTAGTAGCTACGTGCTAGTCCGTGGGCATAATTTTAGCAGTTACCATCCAGTTGTTAAACTGTAATTGTTTATTAGTACTTGAAATTCTACTCTGTGACAAACGTGAGCTAGTTTGCTTAGCGGTTTAGCTTTGTTTAGCCGATGTTAGTGATTAGCAGAAATGGTTAGAGTTTGACACTGAGCTAGGTGTTTAGCTGGTTCGCTGCTATTCATGTGGTGTTCAGTCACAGGCATAGCACCGTCTGCGCTACAGGGGTCTCAAAAAACAAAAGCTTTTGTTTCATATTTTCTCAGATACTTTAAAATGTTTAAAGCAGCAATAAGTGGGAAATTTTAGGCAGATTCGCGAGACCCCTGTAGCGCAGACGGTCCGTCAGTCGACACGCGTCGAGCGTTCAGAGGCGAAGAAAGAAAAGAGACACCTCATAAAGCTGTCAGTTCATTGCACGCTTACAAATGACAGACCAGGACCCGGGTTTGGTTTGTCTGGCCTGCTAATGTTCCCACTCTGTCTTCTCTTCTGACCTGACAAATTGGAACGCAGCCCTCAACACCCCCCTATACACCTCTCCACCACCCCTCCTCCCCCTCCCCGCACCTCATCCCCACCGCTCCATTTCAATCTTACAAACCTTGTGGTGTTCATGTCTGCGAGGTCGTGCGTTCATCATTAGTCGGCTGAAGGTGTAAGACATGCGCCCCACACACACACACACACACACATAAGAGCGCATATATTGAAATTTGAGGAAGCAATTGTGTGTGCATTTCTTTAAAAAACACACACACACACAAAACAAAATATTAATGATCTTTCATTTGGGTCTCATCATGAGGCAGGCGAGGGGCAAAATTGCATTCTATTTCACAAAGCCTAAGAAAGCGCAGGCCTATGTAATAGGTAATATGTGTAGAGAGGAGAACGAGGTGAGGGCCATGAGGCTTGGGAAGGAGAGAAAGAAGGAAAAAAAAGAGAAGGGAAAAAATCCCTGAGAGAAAGCAGGGCAGGAGAGAGTGGCTAAGGTTGGTAGTGAGGAGACGGAGGGGAAAAAGACGAGAGGAGATTGGAAATTGAAATTGATGACATTGAGAGCGCCTATGACAGAGACAGGTCCTTTTCGGAGTTCTCTCTCTCTCTCTCTCTCTCTCTGTTTCTCTCTTTTTATTTTGGGAAAATCGCTGCAGCCAACCCTGCAATGGGAGCAGATCAAGTTAAAAAAGGCTAAAACAGTGAGAGAAAGACATATAGTGAAGGAGAGAGAGAGAGAGAGAGGCAGAGCAGAAAGGAAGAATAAGAAAAGGAGACGGACACATAGATGGAGCAAGAGAGACAGACAAACAGGTGCACACAAGGATGGATAGCAATAGAGTGATGGAGAGAGAGAGAGAGAGAGAGCTGAATAAAGTGAGAAACAGACAGAGAGGAAAAGAGAGAGTGAGATGATGGGACACTGAAAAGCAAAAGAATGGAACATGGAAAGAGACTGAGAAAGAGCTAGTAAAAGAGAGAGACACATGGACAAGGAGAGAGAAAGAGAACAGAGAAATTGAGCAAGATGGAGAGAGTGAGAAAAACAGAGTAGACAGACAGTAGAACTCTAAGTAAGACAGTAGGATAAAGGGATATGCAAAGAAACTGGGAAAAGTGATAGAGACAGTAAGACAGTTTAAGAGACAGTGGGATAAAGGAAGAAACAGACAGTAAGCCAAAGAGAAAGGGACGGAGAGAGGAAGCGAGAGAGAGAGAGAGAGAGAGAGAGACAGTGGGATAAAGGGAGATGCAGAAAGGGAAAGAAACACAGACAGAAAGAGGTAGAGAGAGAGAGACAATTGGACAAAGGGAGATGGAAAGAAAGAAAGAAATAGAGAGCGCGACTGTGATAAAGGGAGAAACCAGGAAAAGTGATAGAGACAGCAAGACGGATTAAGAGACAGCGGGACACACAGAGAGAAAGAAACAATGGGATAAAGAAAGAAACAGAGAAAGACCTTGAGACAGAGAGAGAAATAGGGACAGACAGATAGAGAGAGAGTTAGACAGTGGGATAAAGGGAGAAACAGACAGTGAGAGAGAGCAAAAGAGGGACAGAGAGATGAAGAGAGAGACAGGTGGGCTGACGATGAGAGGAGGGTTAGAGTGAAGTGAAGGAGGACATTAGTGAGTAGATGATGTTGTCAGTGACCGATGTAAATCGGCAGCGCTACATAGTCAACAGACACACTCGGCTGACTGCACGGGGCCGCCATCACCGGCACTGGCACTGACAAATGGAATATTTTTGGAGGACTTAATCAGAGGAAAATGGGGTTTCATCTACACGCCTCCCCGCTCCGCTGCCCTCAACGAGAGAAATGATTGCCTGTCTTTCTCACCGTCTCCTTCCATCCTCTCCGCTTCCTCACTCTCGCTATCTCTCTATCTCTCACACGGGAAAGGTTACAGCAAGCGCAATGATATACAGCAACCAGGATGAGCATCCCACAGTCCACACGCGTCATCACTAATGGACACTGTTATCTCCCATGACCGAGGGCTAATACGTGTCAGTGTAACACGCACATGTGCTGTGAAACCCGTCAAACATCAGCTTTTTAGTCATACGTTCACTTCAGATATGAGCAGGAGCATTTTATATCCCGCACTGAACTCGCTTCACTACAACACAAAACCTATTACCATTAGTTTAACAGCTAGCATGGGCTTGATCTGATTAAAATGTTCCAAGAACACTCTTAGAATGAATTTTAAACAGGTTGAGCATTAAAGTTATAAAAGTAATGAGCCACACTGTTAAAATAAAAGTTTTTTTTGTATTATAGTGCCACCAAAAACCCACAAACTTCAGAAAACTTTCTTAAAGACTAAGACAAAACAACATTTTCAAGGTTTATCAAAAAACATCTTTTGAATCTGAGCTTACTATATTTCAAGTTGAACCTTTTTAAAGAAGTCCTTTTTACTAAAATATAATATAATCGAACATACTGTATTAGCAAAAAATAATCAGCCAAAACATGGTACTGGTGCTAAAAAATCTCTCATATAGCTGAAAAAGTGAATTTATATTCTTATCTCCTGATCCATGCTTCGTTTTTTTGTGTAAATGCATATATATTTATATTTTTGTCAGATTTAAAAAAAACACATTTGAAAAATACAATTTCATGTTTTATGTAGTGTCCATAACTTTTTTTTAATTAAAATCTTTTAAATATCTTAACTTTTGTTCAGATGAAACTTGGCCAATTTAGATTTCACATGAAAAGACATAAACCTGAAAAAGTGTATTATTCTAAAATGCAAAGTTGGTACAATATTGCAACATGAATTTGACATGGACACTATGGCTTTTCTTTTTTTTTTTCTTTACCAAAAACTGGGATGCTTTAATTTAAGCAACAATTTTTACAGGTCAATTTTAGTTTCAGCCTCCCTCCAGACTTTAGCATCTTTTCAAAATGGCTGAAATTAACAACTTGAAAT
This sequence comes from Platyallabes tihoni, assembly GCA_030068045.1. Classification (NCBI taxonomy): domain Eukaryota; kingdom Metazoa; phylum Chordata; class Actinopteri; order Siluriformes; family Clariidae; genus Platyallabes; species Platyallabes tihoni. The sequence goes on along the minus strand of JAQQZS010000018.1, from coordinate 21,020,317 downwards.
TTTAAGGGAAGCAAGATTGGTCACTTCCATGTTGCATGAACTTCAGGATTTAGCTTCTTTGCCTCACACACATTGTCTGTATGTATACTGTATGTAAAAATAATAAAATCAGCACTGTGTTTACTGTGTTTTGGCCGATTAGTCATGAGGCAAATTAGCAAAACATGCACATATTGTTAAAAAGGTGTTGGCAAATAAAATGGCACTGCTTAAGCAATTATCAGGGCATGATCAAGAAATTGAAGCATGTTGCCATTTTAACGATTTATAGCTAGTAAATTTAAGTAATAAAACTTTTCCAAAGGTTTTATGCTTAGATTTTGGTCTAGAAATAACAGACTTTCCGGAAGAAAACAGCCATGTCCCATTGTACATATCTTTTTAATTTTATGTATTTAATTTATTTTGTCCCAGTCACTGACACTAATATTTTTTCCGGATTTTCGTTCTTTTCCCCCTTGCATAATGACTTCAAAATTTCATTCAATCTGTCATTTGCATCTGACACTTGGCCAACAAAACAACGTTTTCAATTAATATTGACATTTGCACTCCAGTCTAATACAAGCTGAATTATTTCTTTTAATTGTTGCATGATGCAAATTATTCAAATCTTTTATTTATTTTTTATTATATAAATCATAGTGGTGTTATAACAATATTGGCTAAGGTGTCATTTTAGCCAGTATGGGTATAATTAAAATAAAATAAAATAAAAATGACTGTTATAACATTATTTAGTTGATATTCCAAGTAAAACTTTGATGAAATAAATATAGAACTTGTATTATTAATCATATGTTATGATAATAAAAAGGAAAACTAGCATTACTTCAAGTTTCCAATTTCTCAAAAACATCCCTGAAAAGAAAAAGTGGTTTCATATTTTAAATTTTTAAAAACTCTTAAAAGACGATTTCACATTTTGCATTCGGAGCCAAACATCAATGCACCCTCACTGACTTTAACGTCTTTTAGACTTTCTGGATGCTGCCGTGAGGTCCCCCGAGTGCGTCCGTGTCAAACTAATATCCCGCTGAAGAATTCCTGCATCTGCTCACCCCACTTAGCCCATAATCACAATTTATGGAGGAGATCTGCGGGCCGCTCTGACGAGGAGTCACCTCTATCAGGTTTTTCCCTATAAGTTTATTCCTCCATCAACCGGTGATGGGCTTCAGGGAGCTGAACCAGTGGGGTGAAATATATAAAATATTAAATATATATTAATATATTGATATACACACATGCAGGTATAGGTGCATACTGTACACATTGAGTCTTGTATATAAGAATATAATGAATGAGGGCCTTGAAACGCACACACATATTGAGTGTGTGGTGTGTTTGACGCAGCAGGGCCTGGTCTCTAAGCCGCAGGTGACCACCGAGTGCTGGATAAACACTAATAAATCTTTCTGTAGCGGCAGGCAATCAGTCATCCATCACAACTCAAAAAGAGGCAAGATGGGGAGAGAGAGAGAGAGAGAGGAACGTAAAGAGCTTTTTATATATGTTAGTAACAAGATGTTTAGTGTATCATATTAGAATTTAACAAATTTGAATAAATATTAAGGAACACAAACAAGAGATTTTAGAGAATTAAAGTCAGCAGACTTCCATAAAGCAATAAGACACGTAAAAGCACATTAGTTCTAATCAAAAGGAAGTTCTGTAGTATCCGAGGATCCGAGGCTTAGCCTGTCCGCACAAACCCGGCAGTAAGCGCTACGAGCCCTCGATGCCATCATGATGAATGTGGCAATCTCACAGCCCTTTGCCTTGTCCCGCTCATTTGTTACAAGCTGACGTGCTCGCTGCTTTCTGCTCCGTCGTTGCCAGTGGGGACTGCCGGCTAAGTAGGATCATAACTTTTTTTAGCAGACTCGGCCGAAGAGAGGCTGCCAGTCAACACAACAAAGTTGGTTCTTGTTGTTTAGTTTGGATTTGGATTTTTTTTTACCTACTCAGTGTCATGAAGGCTCTTTCTTCATGGGCTAGAACAAACAACAGTAGCCAGTTGCCTCTTTTGATTTATAATGGACAGGTAATGGACAAAAATACACATACATTTATATTTATATACCATGCAACTGCGGCGGTAATAAGTATAACTTAGTATTACACTTGATGTATGTTAGCTAATGCTATTTGTTCATTAAATAAAGTTGTGTTACTGTAAAGTCGCTGCCTAAACTAAACATTACAAAAGATTTTCTAATTTTCTTTACACGTGTGTGTATTTTGAGATACGCAAATCACCCAAGCATGTTTATGGTTAGCGTTAGCCATGCCCAAACTTCATAAAACACAAAGCTCAAAAGCTCACGGAGTTAAAATCATCAAAATGCTGACAGAATGTATCAGGATAGATTGTCTCCTAAACACAGACTGAGCTTAATTTTCCTCTAACGCAGCTCAGCCACTGCAGTGCATCGCCACACATAGACACACCCCTTTTGGTTTTATAGGGTGCCATTACTTTTGTCCTAACTAAACAGCTAAGCATACTTGTTCCAATTTATGCTTTCTTTAATATGAAATAACAAAATGTTAATGAAATAACAAAATGTTAATGAAATGTGTGCGTAATTCATATAAATAAGTGATTTTGATGTGAAAATGAATCTGTAAATAAAATCTTAAGTAACACAAACTTGAACACAAAAGCTTTCACAATAGTGAGACTCTTTATAGGTACGTATATTTACACAAACACAGAAGAGAAAGTTAGGATCCAAATGTAGTTCCAGACACACTGGATTTTCATGTCGAGCAAATTTTTTGTTTAGATGCTCTTGCGAATACATTTTACCAAATGATTGTACAAAATAAATTGTAAAAGGTCAACGGTGAGATTTAAACTTCTGGTTATTAGTACATAGATGCTCCTCTTTCCCATGTTTATCTTATCGCATATATTGGATTAGTTTGATGTTTGGAGCAAAAGGAAAAGTTATGAAGGTTTTGTGTACTAAAGGAACAAACCCCGGTTTTGCTTTCACATTTCACCAAAGCGGGTATGAATCATGCCAGAGTACGACAGCGAAATTTGTCACTTTTTCTCCAGCAGATCAATGATAATTACCTCCCTGACACGCGTACGGTTATTACTTTACAGGATCAAGGACGGAGGGGAGGAAGGCCTGGCGGCGTTCCGGCAGTGCCTGATCAATACAAGCTGAAATATGGCTGCTCCGAAGCCCCGGGCCTGGCCTCAGCAGCTCAACGAGCCATTACACACTCCGCTCTCCGTGGCTTAGCACTGGATCTGCTTCTTATATCCAGCTCAGAGTCTGTCTGCTCCCGGAGAGAACCTCACACGATTCTGCGAGAGCGAGACCAGCATAGCGGTTCAGCATGCTAGGCCTCACTGTGGTTAAAAATTAAGTTTTAAAAGTTCTACTTAGTGCTGAAGTAGATCTGATGCACAACGGAGATGCTGCAGAATTCCGGAGTGGCCTTATGCCAGTTTGTTTAATCGTCTTTATTTCTTATAGTGTGTTGTGTGATACGCCTTGCAATTTTAATTTCCTAAATGCAAGAACATTTACAGGGTAACATTTCTAAATTAAACATTTAATTGATCCCAGTGGGTAGAAAAAAAGTATTTGACACTTCAGGTGCTTGGGTTTCTTATTTTCACCTATTCGTAGTTTTCCCATGTTTTCTCCATGGTCCAAACAAAGGTCCAACAATCAATACTTTTTTTTATACTCACAACAATAATTTTTAACTAAGAATTTCTCAAATCCTTCAATCTTTGCGTGGAACATCAACACGCATCTACTGTATCACATCCAGGATTGGCAGCCATTTTTACGACACATCTAGAGTGTTTCAGTAGAGACCCACTGGAGGGCGCCATACACATGGTAATGAGTAAACAAGTTATAGATGACCTCAGGTAACATGGATAATGAAACGAAAGGAAACCAAATGTTAAAGCTACAAAGATTCAGAACGTTTTTGTGTTTTCCATAAATTAGCCAAGTGTGCTGTTTTTAAAAAAAGTAATAATATTGTGTGACCTTCAACTGATTTTGGGGTAACGATAGAAACTTTGCATTCTAGCACACACTCTCTGTGTGCTTCATCAAACAATTAGTGGAGTTGAGCGGTCTTTATTTAAAGGTGACCTATTATGCTAAATTTCAGGTGGGTCTCCATCGTGCATGTGCAAAATATTAATTTGAGGGAAAAAATATATATACCCAGCTTTTGTGCATTTTTCCCCCTTTGGCATTGGCCAAGGCTTAAACAGTCCAAACAGATTTATCTCAACTGTGACCTTGTATAGGAAGAGCCCCTCCCCATGTTGCTGCTCAGCTCTACTGTTTTCTGTAGAGGCGTGGCTCAGAAGTAGCTCATTTACATCGACAATGAAACAGCACATTTGGAATAGGAGTGAAACTTGGGGAGTTTAAGATATCCATACAGTATATGTATATAAAATCACTGTGTTGAGTTTTAACATAAAATAATCAACCATAGAGTGGTGTAATGAAGGTTTGTTCCTGTTACCACCCCAAAATTCCTATAAAAGCACACGCCAGATGTTTTATTCCCCTGATACCACAGCAATTTTCCGGTATTAAGATACTTTCCTCGTCATTATACACAATATGAATGAAACAATATACATATAAACAGATTGACTACAAAATGAGATACATTTCAGACTTTTACTCATTTTGGAAAATTCTTTTGCATATAAGTTTGTTTATAACAAAACATTTTTTGTTGAAAGTCACTAGTACTTATTTTGTAGCATTCAGGAGTCATGATGAATTTACAGTAATGATTAAAACAAGTTTCACATTTTGTACTATACAGTATATAAACACAGTATATATACAGTACATACAGTAAGAGATGGAAAATACATGTGTTAAACTTATTATATACACCTCAATACATACTGTACACATACTGTTTATCTATCGGAACGGCTGACCAGTGCAAATGTACAGAGATGTTCAGAATTATGCAAATATAACAAATGCATGATCATATTATGAATGAATTAAAATGTAAACTGTATTAAATCACACTACATAACAATAGTTTGTAGGTACATATAATGTCGGGGAACAGCTGAATAGCTAAAAATGTCCAATAGCTACAGTCTTGAAGACTTTATCTTGAAAAACTAAGCTACAGCCTGACTTTAGACTGTTACAAAAACACTGACACTGGAGACTCCTTCCGCAAACTTTACACATGACTTCTGCACACCTTTTCTTTAATCAGTTTTCTAAGTGTAGAGTCTGTCATACAATAAGCTGTTACCTCAGAAACCGTAATTAATGTAACAGAAGGAGTGCATTAATATAAATCTGTGATTTGGTGCCGAATGGTTAAAAATTACGCCTTCTTAGTCCAATTTAAAATCATATACATACAGTTTGCTTCCTTAACAACTATGTCACAGCCTTTTCTTTCCTAATAGGAGTTCAGGATTGAATGGAAAAAAATAAACACAACAACAACGTGTGGTTTTTGTACTAATAAATGAATAATTCCATATTCAGGAAATTGAAGGACAGCGAAAAGGGAAAAAAGCAGCTCTGCCACAGTGCAGGTAAGTCTTTGGATTTTATTTTTTTAGACTCTTTTGGACACAATCCTTATTCTACGGTGGAAAGTCTCTTTATTAAACGACCTGTCTGCCTGTGTTGAGTGCGTATCCCTAGTGGCTGCGCGTGCTAAATTCCATCATTAAAACCCATTACTGAGCTATCAAAACCCCCCGTAATTCGAGCTAATGACCTCATTTCCCTAAGTGTCACCCATGTCAGTCAGATTGTTCTGGCAAGCGTTCAACGTTTCTTACGGGACGTCCCCCCTCCTCAGTCTTATAAAAAAAAGAGGTGTGGGGGTGAAATCAGTGGGGAAAAGTGACAAGGCTCTGTGGTTTGGGACGTGTGCGCACGTGTGGCAGTTCTCATATCCCTATTGACCTCCACTTCTAATAGTCAAACCAGGGGCAGGGTTTGATGTGAAGCAGGACAAATGAGAGGAGAGGCTATGGGGAGGGGTGGGGGTGGAGGCTGCTTTTTTTAAATGCCTGTTCTAAATCTTCTTTGGAAAAAAAAAAAAAAACTCAGAAAAAGAAATGACACAAAATGAGCTAAAGAGAGGATCTGAGACCCATCACGTCCCCGCTCTAATCTTCATCCCTCTCTTCATCTTCTTCTTTTTCTTGTGCTTCCTTTATACAGTACATACACCCCCCTCTTACCCCCTTTTCAAAAATCTTGCCTTCAAATGGAAAAAGGGGCCCTTAGGCCAAGCATAGGGCCACTGTTCCCGTTTTTTTTTTTTCCCCGACTGGATAATTGACTCCCTTCGCCGGGTAATTCATCGCTTGCATATGCTGCCTAATACATCAGTGGGTGAAAAAAAAAAAAAGCCGCCAATGTTCCAACCTTGTCCTGCAACACCACCACCACCACCACCACCACACACATACACACAGAACCCCCCTCGATAAAGAGCCAGGAGCCTGGAAGTGAATTGGAGAGGGAGAAGAAGTGGCAGGGAAAAAATGAGATGATAGATGGGCTGCAATGTGGCATTATGAATGAATTATGCCAGCAAAATACCTTGAGCAGTGCAGTCTGTCAGCCAGTATCTATACTAATCTAGGAGGAAATATGACTCTCTCCATATTAAAGAGTGCGCCACGGAACAAATCAGCCACTTAATTGAGCAATTGGTCCATTAAGGAGACGTATATTAGCTGGCATCCTTTAGCACTTGGCACATTTGTCAGCCGTCACACGAACAGAAACCTCTCGAAGCATCACTGGACTGTATTATCCTACTGTTCATCACACAGCTTTCACAAGTGTTTGACGTGGATTTATGAGAAACTTTCGATTCTCTCTATGTGGTGTTTTTTTTTTTTTTTATTAGTATAAAAAACAACCCCCCCCCCCCACAAAAAAAAAATTTACATTCACGCGCATTCGCTTATAAATGATCTTTGACTATTTATAATTAGTGTTTCTAAAGTTTTTGTTTTAGAAATGAAAGCTGAATTATGTAGATTGATTTTCAATGAATACCATAAAAATTCAAAAAGAAAACAAATATTATTATTTATTATTTATTATTATGTTGGATATAGGCCTACAAAACATTTAGCTTGATATTTATTTTATGACATTAAATTACATATATATATATATATATATCTGTTTTAAATATTAAATGTCCCATCTATAAGTCTTGCACTGAGTTTGCTTTAAAAATTATTTCCATGATAATAAAATTGTGTGTTAACACAAAAAATGACAACAACAACAAAAAAAAACATTAAACTGAGTTGTATTCAGTTACAATTTATTTACATGGCACTTTTATTACAAAGCAGCTTTACAGAACCAAAGGAAAAAATAGGAAAGGTTAATGCATAACTTGGATATCTATATCTTGTATTTAATTTTTTTTTTAATGCAAAGTACTTTACTAAATTCATACTGTAAACTTGTAAGCAAGCCTGGATTATATTTTTTTCAGCAAACGTCTTTTCCAGAATTAATTTAATATCAATGTTTAACGTACCTTTAAGTTAATGGTCATTATACAGCAATGAAAAAAATAAAAGTTTAACAAAATTGAAAGAGTTAAACTCGTTACATTGACTGAAACATACTCAAGTTTAATTATATAAAGAGATTTAATCACATCACTCTGTGTGTGTGTGTGTGTGTGTGTGTGTGTGGTTCACTCATAGCACTGTTTATTTGCAAATAGACAATCTTATCTTATCTTCAGTTTTGATTAATAACTGATTAATAGTTCTTTTTGGAGGGGAGTTTGAACATTTAGTAAATTGGTTTCAGTGTGTCTGAAAGTAATCTCTTCAGGCTGAATTCAGATGCAAATTCCTTTAAAGTTGTATTCAATGACGCTCTGTCGCCCCCTCGTGTCTGGATACAAAACTGCTTTTCCTCTTTTCCCCTTTAAAGGAACATTTAATCATATTAAACATAATAATCAGTATCATATTGAATTCTGCTTACCTGCCTTGTTGTCTGAAATGATTGTTGTTGAGAGTTGTAATTTATGACATTTGAATACTGAACAGAGACAGTAAATGTATAATAGGGTGGGCCTTTTTTGTTGTTGTTGTTAAACAATATGTGTGACATTTTAATAATTTACTCCATCTTCATTCTGCAAACGTTTGGGGGATCTACTGCAGAAAACCTTAAATATAAATAGATATTAACATGTACCTGTCTGATTTTTATATATATGTGTGCTTTTTATTGTTAATTTCTTTAATGAATGCTAGTCAAAAAAAAGATTAGCATTCATTAATGAAATTAACAATAAAAAGCACACTATTTACGATGTAATACATTAAATTACAGCACGATATCACTAATGTTTATTTAATAAAGCTCTGTCGCCCCCTGGTGTCTAAAAACAAAGCTGATGCATTTTGTTTGTTATTGTTAGTTTGTTTTTAAACAATAAATGTACAGTACCAGTCAAAGTTTGAAAACGGGTTCTAATTCAATGTTTTTTGATGTTTCATGATTTATTTTCTACATTCAGAACAATAAAAAAAATTTCAAAGCTATGAAATAACGTATATGGCATTAGGTAATTTACTAACTACGACAACAGTCGGTTGTTATCTTAAGGCATGAAGGTCAGCTGTTCTGGAACAGTTCTGTAAGT
>JAQQZS010000018.1:20996963-21011517 GCA_030068045.1 Platyallabes tihoni | reverse complement strand
ATTATTTATTTTCTAAATTCATAACAATAAAAAAAAAAGTTCAAAGCTATGAAATAACATATATGGCATTAGGTAATTAACTAACAACGACAACAGTTGGTTGTTATCTTAAGACATGAAGGTCAGCTGTTCTGGAACAGTTCTTGCAGGAACAGTATTGTCAGTATTTTTGCATTTGCAAAACCCATCAAGCAACATGATGAAACTGGCTCTCATGAAGACCTTCCCAGGAAAGCAAGACCAAAACGTACCCCTGCTGCAGAGGAGAAGTTCATTTATTGTTACCAGCCTCAGAAATCACCAATTAACAGCAAAAAGGCTTTACAGAGCATAAGTAGCAGACACGTCTCAATATTAACGGTTCAAAGGAAATGATTGCATATTTTGGATGCCTTCGGCCTTGTTTTACATTGTAAAAAGAAATAAAAATCAGGAAACACAATGGGATTAGAAGGGGTGTCCAAACTTTTGATTGGTCCTGTTAATGTTCATGTGCAGAAACAGTTTCTACTGTGATAGATGCTTTTTTTTTTTTTTTTTTTTTTAAACCTGTGGTTGCAGCACTTCATTTAATAAATTTAAACTCTAAAATGTTTTGGGTGTCATGTGCAACAACTAATTCTAAACACATTGCAAATATTTCTCTATAAACATAGCTGTTGATTTCCTGGTTGGAGTTTTGTTTTGAGAAGTTAACAGGGATTACTTCAAGGGTGTGGTGAAGAGGAGGGATTGGAACAGGACCAGTGTTTTTGCGGTAAGTACCTCAGGCTGTTTATTGCTTTTTAATAACCAGTTGATTCACGGTGATCTTAGCAAAATTCCCAACAGGTTCACGTGGGATTTTTGCAAGAGAACCAGGGTGTTTAAATAAAATAAATAATAATAATAATAATAATAATAATAATAATAATAAAATAGGATGAATGATCTAAATATTTTTTTTAAATAAATATTATTAAAAGGATTAAAAATGTATATAACGTCAATATAATTAAAAATATAATTTGAACCATGCAAACAGGGTGCTGAAAATAAAATTAATTCCGAATACATTAAATCATCACTTCTAAGAGAATGAATGCATGCATGAACTATTTAACTATTGCTTGTAACACTACTTATGATCATGTAAATATGTACTTTTATCTATTTATACATTCATCATTTCTACAAGTATACAGACAGCACTTAGTGGCTTAGTGGTTAGCACCATTGCCTCGCACCTCCAGGTTCCTGGTTCAATTCCTGCCTTGGAGTCTGTGTGCAGGGATTTTGAATGTTCTCCCAGTGCGTGGTGGGTTTCCTCTGAGTTCTCCAGTTTCCTCGCACAGTACAATGACATCAGATGAAGCTAATTGGTTCCCAACTTGCCCTTAGTGTGTACATCTCAAGGTTTACATCTTATTGTACAATGTTATGTCCACATTTATCCAAATTCTTGTAAAACTTTGGCCTCATGGTGTCGCTGTTTTACAGAAAACAGGTCCAAGAATTTCCTGAAGGGGGAATTGCATCTTACAAAACAAGATGAAGTCATCCAAAACTGGGTAAGCATGTGACTTCTGGAAAGACAAAAGAAATACACAGACACTGTGAGGTCAAAAAGAAGTCAAACTATTTTGATTGCATTTTCAATGCACTTTTAAAATGTTACATTTTAATCCTGTTACATACATTAATCCTTACCTTTACATATGGGCTTGTTGTATAGCTTATCATTTCAAGACGTGATACAGAACATCAGTTCAGAGCTTCTGCGTCTTTGTGTCTTTAACTTTTGCATTATGGACAAAATTGTTGTGAAGGTGAAAATGGGAAAGAGGGGAATTATTACATATATGAAGTCGAAGGTGCAACAAAGTTTTAAATCGAGGGTTTCATTTAAAATATTGTGATAGGTGTGATAATTATCAACATGGCAAATTTTTTGCAGTTCATGTCTTTTTCATTATTATTATTTTGCATTTTTAATTTTAAATATGATAGGGGTTCCTGAACTTCTATACATACAGTAAGTCATAGGTTATTTTTATAACAAAAAAATGTCACAAAAAAAAATACTGATGAAATGCATATTTAAAAAAATAAAAAGAATTAAAAGGATTAAAAATGTATATAACGTCAATATAATTAAAAAATATTTAGATCACTGTTCCTATTACACACACACAAACTTCAGACATGTCAGGGCAAAGCTTTTTTCACCTTCAGAAACCACCTGTCGTCACAGTAAATACGGCCCCGCCCCTTAACGTAAGACAGACCAATAGCATTAATTTCCGAATCGGCATACGTCCAATCAGCTTGTGCGCTAACTCCTTCCAGTATCAGGGCAATAAAAGCGATTGTCCTGCCTCATTAACATACAGCCAACCAGGAAGGACATGCAAATTTTATAGCGTGACTCCTGCTTGGTTTACCCGGTGACGGTGAGTGAAGCAGCCAGACCGACCTGAACCATTGAGTGGAGTAAAGCTGCGTGTTTAAGCGGAAAACGATTAAAAAAAAGTATTTATTTTTTATTTATTCGTATCCGTACTGGATTACTTGAAAAGCAACATGACATTTGAAGAACTGAACGGAGACTGTACTTCTGTCGAAAGGTATGTTTTTTTTATATATATATATATTTTTTTTTCTTACGTAATATTAGTGGAATGACCAGGAATGCAATGCATTTGCAGATAAATTGCTGTTTTCATTGTTTTTTTTTTTGCATGTATAATATTAGTATTGCTATATTAATAATTTTACGAGTGATATGTGAGAGCCGTTAGTGAACCGGGTGGCTCGTGACAGCTGCTGCGTCACGTGACTCAGGGTTTCACAGAGCCCTACATTTGTTTGAGAGAGATCATGACACATTTATGTTTAAAGCATGTTTCTTTGCCTTTTACAACCTCATTCTTTTTGCAAACTGATGCAAAGTATTTATTACACATGCAATCGATCACTAGTGACATGTTCCTCTTGTATTCTGCATGCATCAGGATGGATTCTGTGTCTAAAGCCCTTGAGGAAGTCCTGACTTCTGCCCTGCTCCGAGGCTGTGTTACAATCGGAGTTTATGAGACTGCCAAAGCGCTGAATGTGTAAGTGCACTAAAATCATAACCCCTCATTGTCACCGAACAACATGCAACGTCATCGCCCGGATCTAACATCTGTGTTTGGTCTGTATTTTCAGAGATCCAGATAACGTAGTGCTGTGCATCCTGGCCACGGACGACGAGGATGTGAAGGACGTCGCCTTGCAGATCCACTTCACGCTCATCCAGGCGTTCTGCTGCGAAAATGACATCAACATCCTGCGCGTGAACAACACCAGGCACCTCGCCAAGATCCTGGGAGGACCCGCGAAGCAGGGAGGCGAGCAGATGGACCTGCACTGCATCCTGGTCACGGTAAGATTAGAGCAGGATCGACCACGAACGTGCAAACTAAACAATACACATCATAACGGCATGCGGATCCTCAAGGAAAGTCCTTGAGTGCAAATGAAACTTTTGTTCCGGGTTTCTACTGGGATGTAAATTAGTCACTAACTGAATGAAACTCTTACGCAAGTGAGGTGACGTAGGCGAGCGAAAGAGCTTTCCGTCTCAGCTTGTATAAACACGCCTGGCAGTTACTCACCCTTGGCCTGCTTTCTAGCACAGATGCAAATGATCACGTCCAACAACCATAAAGGGTCAATTTCGGGGTATGATTTGCATTTGTTAACGTCAGAGCAAGTAGAAACTTTCAGGCATAATGGAAGATAGTATGAGGTTTATTAATCTACTAATTTGCTCAAGCATAAACCTGTAACAGGTAATAGAAATACGCAAATATACCGTAAAAATATGATCAGAATTATTTGTTAAGTCTTCGGTATGTAGAGGTTACTATATGACATGGAGAACATGAATGACAATACAAAGCTAATTGACTTGATTATGATGTCACTCACTGTTACACAGCTCGTATGTATGCAGGTAGGCAAGTTCATTTAGAGAAATGTTGTGTTGTTATAGAAACATTATAGCATTATTACATCTCTGTCAAAGTAGCACGTGATAGCTGATATGATTCATCTATATAGAGAAAAGTCCTCACCCCTGTTGCAGTAACAATTATAACTAGAGAGGCACATTTCCCGAAGAAAATGTGAGTGGTGCTTGCTGTGACATCATACAGTAGTCATAGCTATGATGTCACAGTTGGTGTCAGTCTCAATGTTAAGTCTATGGGACTTTTTGGGGCAATTAACCACCCACCACCTTGGAAAAGTTCTAGTACCCCATTTGCCCCAACAAGCCGCATGATTTGACACCTAATTCGTGGGTCCACGACAAACAGTCCAGGACTAGTTACGCGCCAAACTTTTGTATGGAAGAAGAAGAAGAAGAAGCCTGTGAGATAACAATATCAACATCTGGAATGAACCAAACTATTCTTTTATAAAAGTAGCTAGATACACTCCATGAGCAATATATATATATGTTTGCTTTTATAAAATATCCATCTATTCAGGAACCTCTGTAGTCTAACCAGGAACCATAGAGGCCAATTGTGATTACCGCTGTATTTATTATCATTTTACGATCTCCGGCCAACATTCACACACCCATTCACACACTACGGGCAATTTGGGAACACTAATTAGCCTAATCTGCATGTCTTTGGACTGTGGGAGGAAATCCACCAGGCACGGATAGAACATGCCACCTTCATGCACACAAACCCCGAGGCGGGAATCGAGCACAGACCCTGGAGGTGCAAGGCGACAATAACTAAAGTCACCGTACTGTCTTTTAAGATATACAGTGGGGTTTATTAGCCCTGATTAATGAAGATTTATTGCCTTTATTATAATCTTTACACTTTGAACAAAGTGTAACCTTCTGATAACTTGCATATCCAGATGTTGTGTTTAATTATTATAATATAATAATGCTAATAAGTCTAATTCTTTGTCTTTCTTTCTCCCCTCTGCAGGGCCCGCGTGCTTCTACAAGGAACAACCAGGCGCTCCGGAAAGTGCATCGCTTCTGCCACGAGAGCCGCTGCATGGACCAGTGGGTCCCCGTCATCAACCTTCCCGAACGATGAGAGCAAAAACCCTCCAGAAAGAAAAACTTAGATAAAAAAAAAAAAACAACAAAATGTAATAAAGCTCCAGAGCGCTGCCTCGTGATCACAGCAGATCTGTGAACTCGATCTTGGCCTGCTCTCAAGGGGGGAGGAGGGGGAGTGTTTTTCTCCGGCGAACCCTGTCAAGATGACTCAGTGGGTTTTTATTTTTGCTTTCAGAGAAAGGGAGGACGTTGAGCAGAAGAGAGGAAGAAAAAAATCATGAACTATCTGTTCTGAGCGCTGAGGATCACACGTGAGGGAGGCGCAACAGTGGAACCGTTGTTCCGTTTCTCAGAAATTTCACAGATTGTGTTCTTTACAGTTTATTATAAGGTATTATTGAGAATTTATTTATACGTTAATATCTATACAGAAATATATCAAATGCATTGGGAAATTTTCCACTTTTCTGCAAATTTTTTTTTGGTTTTTGCGTTTAAGTTAATTGTTCATTTTCTAATATTTAAATTAAATTATTTCATATTCTTCACTGTAAAAGATATTTATACACATTCCTTTTTATACTCAGCCTGTGATTGATTACAAATGCATTTTGCAATGCAATTAAATATATTTTTGAAAAAAGAAATATTCTTCTGTGAATCTTAGTGTCATTTTTTCCAAACCATTTGCCACACACGTTGGCATAAAAGAATAAATATTATTAGTGGTGCTTGCGAAGCAAAGCACTACTATTGTTATCTCTCAGGATTATTATTTTTTTTTTTTCTTCTTCCGTACAAAAGTTTGGCGCGTAACTAGTCCCGCACTAGTTTGTCGTAGACCCATGAATGAGGTGTCAAATCGTGCGGCCTATTCGGGAATGGGGTGACTATGACTTAACATTGGGACCAACATCAGCCATGACATCACGGCAAGCACCACTCACATTTTCTTCAGGAAATGTGCCTCTCTAGTTTTTTATTAAAATGCTTAAAAACGCTGAAAAGTTCATATTCGATATATACTATTTTGATGGTATACAAGTAATGATATACAAGTTTTTTTTTACAAGTCCATTCACAAAAATTTACAAGATTCCTTTGTATTGTTCGCTTTTTACAGGATCAATTGGTGAATGACTAACTTCAATCCATCAAAATAGTATAAAGTCAATAATAAAATAATGATATATACCCCCATTCTTGGCTGCATTGAGCATGTTTGCGACAAAAGAATTTCCCTCGGGATAAATAACGTTTCTCTTATCTTAATAAAAATCAAAAGAATAAGCATAATGTCACCATTGGACCATTAGCACCAGTTATTTTGCTCCACCCACAAATATCCTTCCGCGCCTGGTGGAACTAACTTACGTCTAACAGTTAACTGGTATGAAAGTAGTGTTAAACTCTTAGCAGTACTCTGTAGCCAAAGGGTGAGAAGAATAAACCATGGAAGTGGTTTATTGTACCTCACCAGATTTACTTCCTATTTCCACTTATTCCACTTTAGAATATTCCAGGTTCAAATAGTGTTCTATAGAACGCTAGTGCACTATGTAGTGTACAATCCTTTGTTCCCCACACAAAGTAGTGCCCTTGATCAGGGCTTAGAGAGGGATTTAAGATTTAGCCACGTGTTAGAAGCTAGTTAGCTTTGTACCTGTAAATAAAATACACTGGTTGTTCATATGTGATTCGAAACAAAATATTATAAATATATTTTAAATAAAGCAACGGGACTATACTATTGGAACTAACTGTTTTATAGTATATGTAGTAAAATACACAACTTTCACTATATGTAGTAGTAAACCTGGCTTCCAGGTTTCTCTTGAACATTTCCTAGTAATCTGTGAGACTCTTCTATTGTATTTATGTATAAAGTACTGAAACTCAGGAAAGCATACCATTTTCTCTCTTTTTTTTTCTCTCCGTTTCCTCTCAGGCCCCACTCTGACCTCACTGACCCTCAGTACAGATAGACAAAAGCCCCCAGTTCCTGTCTTTATTCTGCTTTAGTCAGCGTAACAAGGTATTCATGTCACCCCTGCTCCCTTTTCAGCTTAATAAACTCCCAACATGGTGATCTGACTTTGTGCTGGATCTCAGCGTTTCGCTTCGAGGGTCGGAGGACCTGAGAAAAGTCTCCAGACGCCTCCTGTAGCGAGCGAACTTGTCTCGGATTTATTTGTGGTTGGATTCGGACGTGTCCCTGTCTCGGGTGTTGGTCTCGCTAAACATGGTCTTATTTGTTAAAACAATAGGTCTTGTTAATTACTTTTTCATTGAAGTAGTGTGTAAATGTTGCACGAGGCTAACTGAGCACTTCAGAAATGATCGTCTTTGTAAACACACGCGTTTGATGATTAGCTGTAAAGCGTAAATCCTTTTGCTAGAAAACAGCCAAACCTTTGGCGCAATGCACTCAGGAGCTCAACCAACTGCTTAAAGTCTCTAAAAGGATTTGACAGTTTTCAGACTCGTATTTGACTCTACCTCGCTCGAGTCTTGTCTCGCTCTCTGCTAGATGTTGAACTTGACAAATTGACTGCAGCCCAAAGAAGCGCAAGAAGCTGTAAGTTCAAATCCAGAGAAACACACACCGTTGAGACCTGGAGCAAAACTCATAACCTGTAATTACTCAGCCGCCTGCTGTAATTTGGGCTTTAACCTTAATTGTAGTTGCTCAGGGTCAGACGGTAAAGTAGGGCAAAGAATAAGTGTTTACATGAGCATTAATAATCTGATTATTATCTGATCTGATCTGAAAGTAAATTCAATGAAAGTTTTTATTCAGCACAAAAGTTTGTGCTGATTTATAAAAAAAATAATTAATCACGGGGTGGTGTGATGGAACAGAGTTTTCAGTATTGTTTTATATTACAATGTTTTATTGTTTTATTGATGAAGTAGAGTTTACAGTATTGTTTTACTTTATCAAAGAAGATTTTAATTAATCTGGCAAGAAAAACTATGCCGCTGTAATTAACAGATTTTCTGCATTAATTTACTATAACATGTGATCTGTCCTTCACAACAATAGACAAACACAATGAATTTAAACAAAAATTTAAGCTCAGCTTGTGGTGTAACAGAAAAATCACAAATAAGCACAAACCCCTCTGTCCTAAAGACGCCGGAAAACTTAAACCTACAGCTTTACCTTTGACTGTTACAAAGCACTGACACTGGAGACTCCTTCCAACTAAAAATTATAGTTTTATATAAGTTTTATAATCTTGGTTAATATTAACCAAGATTAACATCTTACACACAATAATCTCACATTAACTAGCTCGCTAGTAAGAGCTAAAGTTTAGCCAGCTTGGACTATACTGTTGAGCAGCTTCAATATTAATTCATACTCATTTATTTCCAAGCAAGATTAGCTGATGTTGCTAAATCAGAGAAGTTTATTAACTCTGAATATTCTCTTTCGGAAATATTAGGAATTATCCAAACCTTTTCTGTTTAAATTAATTTGAACAAGTAACTGCACCCGGGGCAACTAATCAGTTGAACATAAGACCTTTTTGTGCCACTTCCTTTGGCTCCACTTCTTTGTCAGCCATTGTATCATTATTTAACATTAAGGCACATTTACCAACACATTTAGTTTAGCATTTTTGCTTTTATCCAGAGCAACTTAGAGAAGAGCTTTGACGTCTCTATCAAAAATACATCTTGATCCTGGTTCACTAGATCATGGACTAAGAATCTCGTCAGTCGAATGAATTTGAGACTAAACAAACATATTCCATTTGTTCAACCTGCAGTCTGTGTATAAAAGCCTGATGAAAAGTGAGGTTTCTCTGGTGAAATACAGCACTGTCTATAAGCCTCAGGCACATGCAGATAACTGCTGTAGAGCAAAAAAAAAAAAAAAAAAGTTTCTACATTCAAAAATGTTTATTAGAAAGCAGTAAGTAATTAATTAAACAAAGTTAATAACTGATGTGACGAGTCTTTGCGTAAAATATAGTCTCAGGTACAAATAGTGATATACTGAACATCCTGCAGATCCAACCACAGCCCTTCTGATGACGTTTTTGTTTGTTTGTTTGTTTGTTTGTTTAAAAAGTGCATTTTTACATTATATATTGATTTCTTTTCTGATCTACAGATATTTTTTTGTATTTTCTCCTGAAATATTAATGCATGGAAGTCAAAAAAAAAAATTTTTGTACTGACTTAATAATAATTTTTTTAAATAAACATGCATTACAAAGTTTGTACAAAAAACAAAACAACAACACAGGATGCCTAAGACTTTGGCACAACGCTGTAAGCTGGAAAATTCCCACTGGAACAGCAGAGTCATGATTACGAGGTGTTTATTGCACCAGCAAAACTCACCTGGCAGAAGGTCATGGACTTCAGTGTGAAGCGTGTTTCGACAGAGCGGAGACAGCCTAGGCATGTTGCACTGTGTCTCGGGACACGGCAGGCTGTTACACTGATCGTTCTCAAATTTCCATATTTCCATAATCATGTTCTGGTGATAGATTACACTATGAGTCGTAACCCATCGGTGAATCTACTGTATCTTTTTCCTGAACATGCTGCAATCATGTTTCTGCACTTGCTCTATTTATTGTTATTGTGTTATTGTTATTGTATGTCTAGACCACTTTTGCACTTAATCAATCAACTACTGTTAAAAAAACAAACAAAACATTCATTCTGAACTATATTATTGATACATTTGTCCTAATGTTAAAGATACAGCAACCTTAGATTACTGAGTAAATTGAATATAAATGACATTTTACTTAATTTTTACTTTAAAAAAAAAAAAAACTTTTCCTATATAATAGCCAGCAGAATACCAACAAACCAAAAAAAGTCATATTTTAGCTTTTGCATTACAGAATAATTAGTGCAGAGAGTTTGTAAGCTCGAATAATATTAGTTCATCTAAATAATATGCATGGTGTAAATTTGGTGACAATCTTTACCTCATTCACACTGTGCATTAAGGTGGTCAAGGGTATCACAATAGTGCGTAGGTTTGTTCTATCCCATGTCAAGGAGTTACAACAGAGTAAAACATACTATAATACAGTATAGAAATGTGTGAGGTGAAATTTTTTTTTTTACATATTTCAATTTTTGCCAGATTTACACCATGTACGAGGAAGATCATAATTAGTTTCATCCAGTCGTTCTCCAGAGCTGAGATCTAAGCATCACATTTCTATACTGTACTACACTATATTATACTCTACTATACTGTATCTCAGCTTTGAGGTGTGGTGGGATGAAAGAGTAGAGAGTTTGTAAGCAATGAGGCTCAACTGCCTGAACACACAGGGTGAGTTTGGTGAAGATCTGAGAAGGTCAAGTTTTCTGCTCCAAAGGTGTTATAGGGTTAGCCCTTGTGTTTTGTTTTGTTCTTTTGTTTATTTGTTTGTTTGTTTGTTTGTTTTTGGGGGGTGGGATGAAAATATTAACATACTTTGATTTTCACCAAATTCACACAATGCATTAAGAAGATCAGGACGAACACATCAGTGCACTTATTATTATACTATACTATACTGAATCTCAATACTGGAGTGTAATAGGATAAAATTAAATACAAGGCCTGACCACTTTAACCCACAGTATGAATTTAAAGAGAATCTGAAAAAATATATATTTGTTTACCTAAAATGTTTTTTTTTTTGAAGAATGATCATTCGCCGATTTCATTAGTGCACTTACTGTACTGTCCTTCCTCAGCACATACAGTACAGTACTACACCATACTACACAGTGACACACTTTTTGTTTGTTTTTTTAACCAAAGTTTCATTCATTTATTTTTATCCAGTCTTTTTATTTTTCTTCTTTCTCTCATGAGCACTTTTTTCTTTACACACTTCCAGCTCCAGGCTGCTCATGGCTTCAAGGCGAGTGTGTTGTCTTGGCTCTGTCTCTCACCGGCGCATAGAGAATACTGAAAGGGAAACACACACACACACACACACACACACACACACACGCACACACAGACTGCTGGTAATAACACACAGGTAGGAGAAATCACATGTTACCTGTCTGTTTAATTTGGCTTCTCTCTCTAACTACAGACAAAACACACACACACACACACACACACACACACACACACACACACACACTGCTATTGTATTATAGTATTATATAGATTTGTAGTGTGATGGAGTGAAGTGTACTGTTATGTTGAACATCTCAATGTGCTGAAGGAATTCGATAACAGGTAGAAAGTACAGTACGTGCACTAATGACTTTATCTTTCATAATGTATGGTGTGAATCTTCTAAAAAATGTAAAATATTTTGCCCATAAAACACAAAGCCTTACCTTTTTTGGGGGGGTAAAAATTTGACATTTAAAATTCTCACCAAATTCACCTTCTGGGTTAAAGTGATCAGGACTTACATTATCACTACATACATTATTATTCCTACATATTACTGTACACAATACTGTAGTACAGTATGGAAATGTGATGCTTGGATCTCAGCTCTGGAGCTCGACGGGTCGACACTAAGTGCACTAATGTGTTCATCCTGATCTTCTCAATGCATGGTGTGAATTTAGTGAAAATCAAAATGCGCCAAATTTTTCACCCCCAAAAAACACAAAGGCAAACAACCCTTTACCACTTTTGGGGTGAAAAATGTAACCGTCTCAGATCTTCACCATATTCGCTCTGCACATTACGGTAACCAGGAGCATTTAGCTTCAGTCCATCACACTCCACATCCAAGATACAGTATAGTACAGTATAGTACAGTATAGTATAGTATAGTGTAGTTGAGTATAGACCAATAATGCTTAAATCTCAGTTCTGAAGCATGACAGAGTGAAATGAAGTGCACTATTGTATATATTTTCATATTTCAAAGGCACTGTATGAGGTGTTAACCCCATACTGTACCATTTTGGGGGGTAAAATTTGACATTCTCAGATTCTCTCCAAACTCACTCTGTGGGATAATGGGGTCATGCCTCACATATGAGTGTATGTAGTTTTATCTTATTACATGCCTGCACTGAGATACAGTACAGTATAGTACAGAAAAACTATAATGTAGTACAGTGTAGAAATGTGATGCTTACTGTAGATCTCTTAGTTGTAGAGCATGATGGGATGAAATAATGTACACTAATGTGTTCGTTCTGATCTTGTTAATGCATTGTGTGAATTTGTATGTCAATATTAAAAAAAATAAAAAAAAATTTAAAAAAAACCCACAAATAACCCCTTACCACTTTTGGGACAGAAAAAGTGACCTTCTCAGATGTTCACCAAATTCCCCCTGTATGGTGGGCTGGGCAAACCTCACATGGGAGTGTAATTAGTTTTATCCTATCACACCTCAAAGCTGAGATACAGTGTACTGTAGTAGAGTATAATATAGTGTAGTACAGTTTAGAAATGTGATGCTTAGATCTCAGAACAATAGGATGAAACTAAGCACATAAACAAAAGTATGTTAAAATGTTCAGCCCAACACATTTCCATACTGTATTACTTATGGTGTAACTCAATGACATGTGTACCTTTGTGTACTGTTGTGTTAGTCTTGACCATCTTAATGTACAGGTATACAGTATAGTATAGTATAGTATAGTATAGTAAACTTTAATATAGTACAGTATGCAAATGTAATGCTTAGATCTCAGCTCTGGAGAATGAGAGGATGAGATTAAGTTCACTAATGAGTTCTTCTTGAACCTCCTAACGAATGGTGTGAATTTAGTCAAAATCTGTTTTTTGACATGGGAAATGTGATCTTCTCAGATCTACACCAAATTCAGCCTAGGGAAGTCAAGCCTTATATTGGAGTGTAGTTACTGTAGTTTCATCCTACTCTATCACACCTGAGATACAGTATAGTATCTGCACAATATAGTATATAGTATATACACAATACAGTGTGTATAGTATAGATAGGTAATGCTTAAATCTCAGCTGTGGAGCACTAAAGAATGAAATTAAGTGCACGGCTATGAATGTTTTGATCTTCCTAATGTATGGTAAGAATTTAGTGAAAATCAGTGAACTTAATTTTTTTCCTACAAAAACTAACAAAGTCCTGAATACAGGATAAAGTGAGTGAGTGGACTAGCAAAGTTTGCCCCCTATCATCTTTAAGGCAAAAAATTAGATTCTGTCATTCTTCACCAAATTCACCCTGTTTGTTAAAGAGGTCAAGAGAAACATGGCAGTCCACACAGTTTCATCCTGTCACACCCCAAAGCTGAGATACTGTACAGTATAGTATATTATAGCACCGTAAACTATAGTGTAGTACAGTATGGAAATGTGAGATCTCAGCTCAGGGAATGAGAGGATGCAACTAAGTGCACCACTGTGTTCTTCTTGATCTTGCTAACACATGGTGTGAATCTGGTGAGAATCAAAGTATGCCAGTAATTCCGCCCAAAAAACACAAAGGTTAACCCCTTACCACTTCTTTTTTTTTTTTTTTGGTGAAAAATTTGACCTTTTCAGATCTTCACAAAGTTCATTCTGCACATTAATCTGATCAAGAGTAACACAGCAGTGCATTAGTTTCATTCTATCATACTCCAGAGCTGAAATCTACAGTAAGCATCATTTATCTATACTATACTATACTGTACTATACTGTATCTCAGCTTTGAAGTGTAACAGGATGAAACTAACTACACTCCCATGTAAGCACTGAGAGCTGTAATATGTAGAGCGCATTTGGTGAATTCCTGAGCGTGTCGAATTTTTCACCAAAAAACATGGTAAGGGGGTTAGCCTTTGTGTTTTTGGAGGAAAAGTTAAGATTCACCAATTTTTTACAAAATTTAGACAGTGTGATTTGAAGCTGGAAATATACACAAAAGTGCACTCATGCTTGAGATTTAAGCATTATGCGTCTATACTATACAATATTATACTATACAACATTATACTGTAGTCTACTATACTGTATCTCAGGTGTGGAATGTGATGGACTGAAGCTAAGTGCACTACCGTGTTACTCTTGATCATCGTAATGTGTAGAGTGAATTTGGTGAAGATCTAAGAGGGTCACATTTTTCACTAAAAAAGTGGTAAGGGCCTTTGTGTTTTTGAGATGAAAATACTGACATGCTTTGATTCTCACCAAATTCACACCATGTGTTAGGAAGGTCAAGACGAACACATTAGTGCTCTTAGTGTCGACCCGTTATGGTCCAGAGTTGAGATGTAAGCATCGGACTTCCCTACTGAACTACACTATAGTGTACTGTTAAATACTATACTGTATCTCAGTACTGGAGTGTAATAGGAAAAAAACTAAATGCACTGCCATGTAAAGCATGATCACATTAACCCACATGGTGACTTTGGGGAGAGTCTGATAATAGGAAATTTTTACCCCCAAAAAATGATTAGGGGTTTAGTCTTTGTATTTTTTTTTTTGATTTAAGCTCTGCTCGTGGCTCCCACCGTTGAATGTATATTTAATACGTTGTATATATATTTTTGTAAATATT
>JAQQZS010000018.1:20970858-20987317 GCA_030068045.1 Platyallabes tihoni | reverse complement strand
CTCCATGCACGAACTGCACACACACACACACACACACACACACACACACACACACTATGCTGCACGGAGACAAGCAGCATGCTGTGCAGCTCCAAACAAAAACGGTGCATGTCTGTCCGCTCGGACTGACGTCACCCGCCTGGCCTAGTGTCATGCAAAATAAATGGCCGGGCCAAAAATAGCTCGTGTTCTGCAAATCCATGAACGCAGGTGTGTGGAAAAAGTTGTGCGTGCGTGTGTGTGTGCACACAATAACATGAAGCCTCGGCTGCAATAACGGGCCATTATAACGTCGCGCCCCGGCCCTAACCAAACACCAGCTTCTGGAGATAATGCCTAATATACGTCAGCACACACACACACACACACACACACACACACACACACACAAAGCCAACCCTGAGCCAGGATCTGCCAGCTCATGGTTTAAACACGACTCTGAAACAAGCGGCATTGTTAGTGTCGAAGGAAACGAGGGATTGTAACTCAACGACACCACAGAGCAACACACCGACACCCACACACCCCCGAGAGAAAACACACACACCCCTTACACACACACACATGTTCACACGCAGTGACATTTAAGCTCATACATTTTTCAATATTTGCAGTGTCAACCTCAACCGACACCTTCAGCTACACCTGTTCATCTGGAGATCTCGCTTTCTTCCAAGGATTTTAATTTCTTCCTCTCACTACACACAAACACAATTACCTGGAAAAAAAAAAAAAACAACAACTTAGTTTTATTAAAAATCCAGATTTACATGCAGGTTTTTTGAATGCAAATTATTAATAAAATAAAAGTAAGACACTTTTCATGATCATTTTTCTGAAAACAAAAAATGGAAACCTGGCTTACGGCAACACCTTCTATACAGACGGCTAAAATACAGTACGAGAGATTTATAAATCCGCTATATGCCTTATTTAACCTCCTTTAGATTTAGCGCTCTGGAATTCTGAATTGTCAGGAGCGAAGGAGTTTATATTGCAGGTTTATACTGACGTTATCTCAGTTATTTCTATAAAAAAAATCAACTCGTTTATGGGATAAGAAGTTTCTCTGCAAGGAGTCTAACTTCTTAACGGAAGGAGTCTCCAGTGTCAGGATGAAGAGTAAAAAATTAAGTTTCAAAGTTAAGTTTTTCAAAAAAGCCCACGTTTTTTAGGTTTGTGGCCAACATGACAAAGCTGCACGATTTGAGTTTCCCTAACCCTACACACACACACACACACACACACACACACACACATACACACACAGTCATTGTGTCCCTTGGTGTCTCCCTCCTTGTAAATGTCTCCATTCAGCTCCTCGGTCAAGAATCGCACCGCTATTCAGCTCGAACCTACAATCTCACTCCGCCAGTCCTCGACACGCACAGCCTTAAAACAAAGTGTGCATTTACAGTCGGCGTGCCCGCATGCAGCTCCGGCACAGCGCGCGACAATCCCCGGGGGTTAAAAGTCCACGGTGAACTCGCCTGGCTCGCTGGTGGTCTCGAAAACAAGGCCTCTGTGAAAAGAGGAAAACACAATGAGGTCATAAAGCCGGGGTTTGTGTAGATGGGGGAGTGTGTGCAGCCTGTGATTAGCGGCCAGAAGTTACAGAGATCAGAGGCAACGCTAAAGACGTGCGCCGCTGAGTTTAGATAACGAGGCAAGAAAACAAGTGTCTGCATTTTCATTTCTTAGACGCGCACGGCTGCGATGGATTGGCACCCTGTCCAGGGTGTACCCCGCCTTGTGCCCGAAAGTCTCCTGGGATAGGCTCCAGGCCCCCCGCGACCCTGATCAAGGATAAAGCGGTATAGAAGAAGAAGAAGAAGACGCGCACGGTGATGAGATAAAGCCGTGGTAGAACAGGAATACAATAAACTTTGTGCATTTATTACAAAAATCACACTTTCAGTAGCGGCGACAGCAACTCCTTACACTCTTCACACACGCTCATCGTTGATAATAACGGCGTTATTCTGTTTCTTAAAAGTTCACACTTCCAAGAACAAACAAACACCGTCTCCTGATTTTTGACCATCAGACGAGTCGTCATGTCACTCATAGAAAGAAAGAACAGCACATGACCTCAGAGAGATCACATGAGCAGATATCAGTCACACATCAAAACGCTCCACATGATCTGGTTCATGATTAAAAGAAAATTCCACCGACAGTCGCCGTGTCAGAGCGACTTCCCCTTCTGTTCAGATTTATGTTATAAGCGCACATAGTGTGTGATAAGAGACCAGGGGTGTGAAAGCATGCCCGTGCTTCAAGGTCTCTCACACACACACACACACACACAAGCTGATCTGAGCGTGTATGAGAAGAGAAGGCTGAGAGGAGGAAACCGAAAGCAAAACACAGATTAAACAAAATTTTCTTTAGAAACTCTTTCTCAGGTAAACACCTGGCTCTGAGACGCGGCGCCTTCACGCTGCAGCTGACGAGCTGCGGCTCTGAAAAACCCCGCAGCTGCACGGGGATATCTGGCGTGCCGGATAAAGAAGAAATCATTTCATAATTTACTTCATTTTGTCCAGTAGAAAACAATAAGTCAGACTGTTATAGATTTATATTAGACCTTATTTTTGACCCAGATATTAGTTTCACGTACTTAAAAGAAAAAAAACTTTGCATAAATGGAAGCAGTTTCTGAAATCAGCACTCAAGAGTTGAAGCTGTGACTTAACGATTAATCAGCAACTAATCAATTGCCCTAAGGGATTTACCCGAAAAATTGTTTGTTTTACATCATAATTCTCCGTAGCTCACATCTCTATTCACCTGTACACCACAAGAGGGCGCACTTGCAGTTCAGGTGGTGTGCAGTATATAGTATTTTTAGCGGCGCTGCTTTTGAAAAAGGACAACGAAACAAACACCGGTTTCAGTACTAAATTTGATAGTAACCCATTACTAAGATATTGCTTCACTTCTTGTAGTATGTGGCGCCTCACAGTGGTGAATGAAGACACATCGGTAAATCCATCTACACGTTTCCACTGACAAGAGTTTCAAGGTTGGTGTCAGTGCGTTAAACTGCACGAAACACTACACAGGAGGAACTTTGTGTTGTCAAAATGTTATGGTGGCAACGTTGCAGACACTGGGGCGCTATTGGATTTAGTTTGTTTGTTTAGAATGACTTCGATGAAATAACGTCATGAAACATTGACTACATGACAACGGGACAAGGTTTAACTCATGCCCCGAACACAATGCTGCAAAACTGATTTCAGAACAATATTAATAACAAAACGATGTCCGGAGAGGGAAACAAACTCCAGTCACTGATGGGAGAGCACTGCATGCTTACCACGGGACCACTAGGGGGCGTGGTGTTGATGCTTGCAAATGCGTGTACATAAAAAAAAAACGAATGCCACAAGAATGACCAAACAACAGCGATTTACTGTAATATTCGATTGAAAAGCAGCCAAAAATATGTAAAAGTAGCAAAGATGCAGCTCACAGTAATATTTCTGAAAGATAAAACAAAGAGGTAGTGTTTTCTCCCAGACGCCAAGCCAGGCTTCACCTGTTTATTTTTCAGACTGTACTTCTCTGTTCTGTTGCTGACAGCCATCTCTTCTCCAAATTTAATTAATTTTTTTTTTACAGTGTTTGAGTACAGTATATTTTACAGTGCGTGAAACAGCGCCCCCAAAAATGTAATGTGGGGAATGTGTGGTGAAACATGGTATTGCAATTTCACCATCATGTCCGCAGAGAATCCAGGCCAAGTTGTCTTTGCTTTTCAAAAAATTATGAAATCTAAAGATTAAATAATCAGAAAATGCTTCCTAGAATTATACTAAAGGAAAGTTACAGAGGGTAGAATTCTTCCAAGTTATAGTGTTTTAAAAAAAAATAACTACACTACCGCTAGAGCAGCGATTAAAATTAAAACCAAACCTTCACAGAGACGAGGAAAAAAATTACTTTCACAGCGGAGCCTGATGTCCACACCGAGTGGCTAGCTGGTACGGCTAAACTTCAGCTGGGTGTTATGACGGCCGTGACTATTCTATTGCTTACTGTTTCCTTACTACTAGGTTTTAATCTGTTTGTCAAGTTCATATAACAGTGTTTAAAAGTTTTTATAAACGTACGAATGTCACGATATACACATACAAATGCGTTTCCTGATTGTAATGAACGTTTCTTTTATTTATTATTGAATCTTAGCTGTGCATTAAGCATCTGGTTTTCAACTTTTAAAAATGACATTCAGAGGAAGTCATCACAACGTCATCACAACTATATTACACCACGCATCTAACGTTAGGGCTCTGCAAACGCATTTACGTTTACTATAACTATAAATAGATAAACTGTACAACCTGTCATTGTTTAAAAAAAAAAAAAGTATAATTGTTGCTCAACTCGTTGCAATAATAAATAACTTTGAGGTGTTGGAGTGAGGTAAACACACACTTTTGCTTGCTGCGTCATTGCTTAATTAACCAGGACCGCAGGACGTGGCATGTCTTATTTCTTACATAATTCCATCCCTGGTCAAATCATACTCGATTCTTGAGTTTATTATTCTTCATGTTAGTGGTTCGGTTAGCTGGAACAGAAAGAGGATGTGCATTTTTGGTATCCGCCGCTTCGTGTAAGATCAGCTCCAACTCTTCAGCACTTTAAATCTTGCCTCAAGACTCATCTTTTCACTTTGGCTCCTCACTGTTCCTTAATCTTTTTCTCATTATACACTATATGGACTAAAAATATTCTGCCAAATTAATGAATTCAGGTGTTTCAATCAGTCAGGCCCCTTATCCCCAGTGAAGGACAGTCTTAGTGCTTCAGAGCATATCAAGACATCTCGGACAATGTTATGCTTCATTGCAACTCTGTGGCAACAGTTTGTTGAAGGCCTTTTTCTATTCCTACATGACACCGCCCCAGTGCACAAAGCAATGACTATAAAGACATGGTGCGGAAGAACTTGACCGGCCCGAACACAGAGCCCTGAGACCTCAATCCCATCGAGCACCTTTGAGACGAACTGTAACGGAGATTGTGAGTCAGGCCTTCTCGAACCAACAGCAGTACCTGACCTCATAAACACTCTACAGAATGAACGGACATGAATTCCCACAGAAACACTCCAACATCTTGTGGACGGCCTTCCAAGAAGAGTGGAAGCTGTTAGAGCTGCAAAACCAACTGGTGGACCGACTCCATATTAAGTACATGTATTTGAATAAAATGTTATTGCAGGCTTGGCCAAATACTTTTGTCCATATAGTGTGCAGTTACACAATAAGAAGGTACTTTGTCCTTAGTGTATTTATTTATTATTTTATTATCAATTTAATCTAATTTAATTGATGTGGGTGAGGGGTTTATAGTTTGCATATTGATGCATATTCATAGTCACTGATTGAAATTTTTAGAAGAGGCAAACTGTAGATTCTGTCTACCATTTTTTATACATTAAAAAACTGCATAAAAACTATTCATGCTCAACAATTAATTATTTTGGCTTTTTTTTTTTATCTTAATCATGCATTAGTTACATCGCTACCCTGAAAATGTTTCTGCACATGCTCATTTTTTTAAAGACTATTTCTAATTTTTTAATCACAAGTACTTTTCTTACATGCTTTATTGCCTCTCTTTCATCATTTTATACAGGCCTGAGCAACAGCCACAGGAAATCCTTACCTTTATACCAATGATATTATTTATCTTATCCTTATCTTAGAGAGAGTCGTTTAGGTAGACATCCTGACTGCACTGCAATATGAATAAACAATAAAAGTTGTGTTTCACACACACACACACACACACTAGAAGTGAACCATTATTAAAATGATGTAACTTCTCCTTTCTCATTCGCATTGTCAGCTGATAGTTAAAGTTAAAGTGGTAATAAATCACTGGAGTGTTTGAGAAAGCAGGAAGTGCAGCGACGTGGTGGTTGTGAGGGCACTTGTGTGGCACGCTGGCACCTGCAGACTTTTAGGTTTTTTCCCCCCTTAAGAAAGGTCAAAAGATTTGGGGCCCTCTGAGGACCTCGTCAGTCTTGTCAGTCTCTCTCTTTCTCTCACGCAAAAAGCAACTGCCTTAAACATGAGACCCCTCAAGGCCTCCTGCTTTTTCACAAAACCCTGATAGGGAACATTCCCACAGTCCCGACTCTGTCCTGCCAGAGTCCTGAAGCTCCTTTGTTCGAGGATCTTCTGCGGCATGGCCACCTGAGGCTTCCTGCCGTCTCACTTTCTTCCAACACGGATACGTCCCTATTCATCGGCTCGCGGCACCGGCGGGGGTGCGGCTTTCCTAAAACACGGGAAGCGATACTCTACATACCTCCTCTCTAGCACAGGGCTCGGCTTTACACGCACGGAAACAATGCCCATATTAGAGCAATGCAGGTTGTGAAATACGGTAAGGTCACGGCACACCTTCTCATCATCATGTGATGCAGGCAATGAAAAACCATAAAAATAGTCCTGCAAGTGACTCAGCTTTTCTCGCTCTCTTTTTTTATATCACAACAACTATATATACGTTTTACTTTTTATAATCAGCTTCCAAACTATTTATGTCGACTAGTTTTGTTTTTGCAAATAAGATCATCTACAGTAGCTAATGATCACAATCATAGAGTCGAGCCAATAAATAAAGCTGAATAATAATTACTGTAATAAATAATACAGTTTATATCACATGACTGACGTTTTTTATTCAGATTATTGTGCATTATTTTGATGTTTGCTTTTTTATCCACATTCCGTCACATGTATAAATGTTAAAGGCATTCAAAAGGGATTTATCATTTCATATTTATATTATAGAGTTTGAGTTCATAATTAAACACATAGATTAATAATATACTAATAATAATTGCTTCACAAACATGTTTCAATACACAAACAAGACTACAACAAATTGCAAAAAAATAATGATAAACACATTTTATCATTATTCAATAAATGCAACTAAATACTTCATAAATGCATCGAGTTTAATGAATACATTTACTTTCTTTTTTTTTTTAAACAGACAAAGTGAAATCTGTGAATATAAAAGGCTAAAGGTGAAGCAACAGATCAACCTGCAAGGACAACACCGTCTGGGCACTGTCTGGGCACCGTCTGGGCAATGCCTGCACGCTGGGCAACAACCTGTTTAATAGCAGCCACTTGTCATCCTCGACAACCTCGGCTCCTAGCACGCATCACTTTGCATGAAAGATCTCCTTAAACGCGGCGACTGACACGAAGGTAATCGATAAAACGTCGCTGTTAAAAGGTGGACTCGTCTAATAAAGCGGTGCTGTATCTCAGCATTAATCAGCACGCTATGATTTCCTGCCTGCTGCTGCCGGGAGGCGTAAAACCAGCATTTGTGTAGGACAGATGTTCTGTTCATGTGTACGCGCGTCTACGTCCAGCTGAGCGCAAAGATCACACGTGAAAGAGTGAAACAGACTGGCATAAGAGTGATGGACAAAAACATTAAATGTATTAAGTTAGTGTGGCATTCTGTAACAATTGCACTAGCTTCTCATAAATGTCAGCTAGTAATGCATTTAGCAAAATGTGGATTTGAATGTTCAAGCTGTCATGAAAAGTGGAATCAGAAGTACAGAAGAGTTACTTCTGCTACAAAGCACTGAGACTGGAGGCTCCTTCTCAAAAAAGTTAATCAAAACAGAGTCATATCATCATAATTTGCATCTAACACACTTTCTTGAGAAGTATTTCTATTCATGGTCTCCAGAATTTGAGAGTGTGTAAACCTATCAAGTAAAAACAGCTATTTTTTGCATGTAAAACCAAATGTGTTTAATTCTTGCTCTGAATATTTATGCAATTAAATGTAATTTATAAACTATGTACATTATTAATAAACATTGAGAAATCTCTTATTCAGAAACTGTAATTGGTGTTTTCAATGGTTAATATAAGACTCACACTAAAGTTACACATCTGTTTAAACCTATTAATGTAATTACTGCAATATTTCTAAATTCTGCAGCATGTCAAAGTATTAGTATTTAGTTTAATTTAAACTTATGATGATAAATTTAAGGCTTATGATGATACTCCACAGGAAAGAAAGACAGAAAGAAAGAGAAAGCAATCCCAACAGCAAAGACAGTCAACTGCAAGTGAAAAGCAGTCATTTAGTGACATCATCTGGATGGAAGTGGAACTGCAGCATTTGGATATCATTGATAAATACAGGACATACAGGACACTGACCACAGTGTTGTTTACAGTCATCCCACCCTGCAAAAACTCATTTCACGAAGAACGCCCTGGACACCATTACACCTCCATGATCAAAACTTGCGCCAAAATAACTGCCCCGCCCCAATCCACTGACCATCAGAAATCAGAAAACATCCTGAAGAGATGCATAGAGCTGCACGATTCCTGATAAAATCTGAATCACAATTTTTCTCCATGGAAATTAAAATCACGTTTCTTTCACACGATTCTCATTTTTTCAACCAAAACATTTAATGCACTCAAAAAAAAAAAAGGAATTTAAATTGAAAAATGCTGCCTACACTGGACTTTCAATGCTCCTGCAAAAAGAAAAGTTGCTTTTAGATTCCTTAAAGTGAAAAACCTGCTGTTGAACATACAGTAAATAGAAAGTTAACAATAATAAATAAAATAATTAAGAAATAGCGCCAGTTCTTTTTGGACACTCAGCAACTTCAGTACTTTATCACCACATCCGTTAGTTTAAGTCTTTATTATTTTTACCAGCATAAGGCAAATGTAACAGAGTCTGTTAGAAAGTTTTAAATTAAAATACATACAGTTTACAGAATAGAATTTATCAAAGGTTTTATTGCTCGATCTCACCATATTTCTAGTATAATTATCTGTGGAGAGTGGAAACAGAGTAAATTTGAGTGAGAGTTGGTGCGCGTGAAAATTAAATCTGAGCATAAAACTGAGAATTTTACGCTCAGGTTTTTGGCACGAAAACAACAGCATACTACTCCAACTCCACCACGGTGGAAATAGAGAAGTGCGTTTAGGCCCGCCTCCTTGTCACAAATCACGTGATTGACAGATGAATGCCCGTAAATGAGGAAGAGAGAAGTGATTGAGTTGTATGAATGAATAACTCAGCTGTGGCTGATTAACAGTGAATTAACAGTGTTTAGTGTTAAACTGTGTTAAACCTCCTCAGAGTCTGAGGAAATTCATAACCCTTTTATGGACGCTGTGGTTTGTTTTTTTCTAGGGTTCAAGAAAGTATGTTAAAAACAGTAATCACATTCTGGGGAAGAGGTTTTGCAACCAGTACACCAGACCAGACACACACACACATTTCCCAAATCTCAAAAGTGTCTTCTGCTGCTTTGACTACACCAGTAAAGTGTGAAACAGTCTTAGTCAGCATTAGTCATCTGTCACTGCTACGGCCCTAAAGTATGATGAGTGATGAGGACTTCACTACAACACCTCCCTTAGCCTGAAGTTCCTACTAAGTTTGAGAACTGCAGCCGAATGAGAATTGTGGATCTCTTCATGAGAAAAAAAGTTATGGCATGAAGTTCTTAGAAATCAGCAATAATATACGGGTGTACAAAACTCACAAGGTGTTGGTTTGTGTGTGTGTGTGTGTGTGTGTGTGTGCGTGCAGGGGGAGAGTTTTATAATTGTTACCTAATGCTTTCTGATCTCAGCATATAACCACAATGATGGTTATTAATCATTTTATCCAACTAACACAGTAAACAGTTGTCATTTAATTAGAAAATAAAACGCACTGTAATTTGATATTTAACAAAAATTAACTAACAGTTGTAATGTCATTTATGCCATTATAAGCATTTTAACCAGTTCATCTTGTAGAACATTTATGAAACAAGCTCCTCCTATCACTTATGTTATAGCAGCTGTAAACAGTTGCTTCCTTAAAAGATGTTTTTTTTTTATTTTTAAAAAACATACCTAGTCATTTTATAAAGCACTGACATTGAAGACTCCTTCTATATATTTTTTAAACAGAAGTCTCCTTACAAAAAAAAATTATGTAAACGTTTTAAAGTAGCCTGAAATGACGATCCCATGAGCCCACTGCAGTCGTTCCTGTGAACATTCAGCAAGTGCATCAAGTGCATCAAAATCTGTGCAACTGTTACACACGATCATTCACCAACACCACTTGCACAGGAACCAACAGGAGTTATTGCCACATCCCCCGTACAGTCCTGACCTTTTCCTGAACTGAGCCATTTTCATGTTTGGGAAAGCCACTGAAGGAGTTCCTGGTAGGCCGGCATAACTTTTCAGGTTAAATTTAATATAGATGTTTTATGATTTTTTTTAAACTCATATTCTGATTATAAAAGGCATATACTATTTTGAATTTAATGTCAAAGATAAATTCTTATTTTTAGGTCACAGACAGTTGTATAAGCATTCCACTGCATATCATACATACTGTGTATGTGGAAATTATTTATTTACTTTTATGAATTTTTATCCAAGCACTAGTAAAACACTGGGATAAGTCCCCCTTTCACTTGAACTCCCCTCATACTATATTATTTTTTGGTGCCAAATTTTTGTTTTCCAAATGAGAAGTTGGAGAATTAGTAGAAGTTAGTAGAGTATTAGTTACTGTAGTAGTATAATCTGTTTTAGCTCACAGTTCTCCCACTTATTTTGGCTAAACAGTTACATTTAGGTGGGTGACGTACAGTATGGTGGTACAGCAGGTCACACCACTGCATCACAGCTCAACATTCGGTTCAGTCCTGAACTTACAGTTATTGAAGTCTGGGTGGAGTTTGTGATTAGACGGGTTTCAGTTGGGTTCGCTGGTTTCCTCCCATGATCGGTCAAAAAACATCCGAAATATGCAGACACACCAAACTACTTCAAGATGTTAAAGAATGATGTCCTGAGGATGAGCCTTGAGTTCTTGTCATACTGTAGTCGACATAGTCTACTGTGACCAAGATTATATCTCTGCTAAACGGAAACGAATGAACTGGAGACATTTTGTTGCTGTTCTTTCGACTAAAACAAACCAACATGACGGTGATCTACAGTACGTATATGAACCACTCACTCACTCATGGTCTCTACTGCTTCCTTATGGCATGAGGATGGGTACACCCTGGACGGGATGCCAATCCATTGCAGGACACACATACATTCATTCACACACTCATTCACACACTACGGGCAATCTGGGAACGCCAAGTAGCCTCATTTTTGAACTGTGGGAGGAAACAGGACCACCTGGATGAAACCTGCCATGCACGGGAAGAACATGCAAAGTCCACACACACACAGACCCCGAGGCGGTAATCCAATCTGGACCCTGGAGCTGCAAGGCCAAATTGCTAACCACTAAGCCACCGTGCCGCCCTACAGCTGGGGCCAAAAGTTTTGAAAATGACACAAATATTATTTTTCACAAAGTCTGCTGCTTTTAGAAGTGTTTTCCGATCTTTTAGCCAGATCTTACTCTGGTATAAGTATGTAAGTATACTGAAGTATAATCACACAAAGAATTTCATAAGTGTCAAAGGTTTTTATTGACAATTACATTATGTTTATTGACAAAGAGCCAATATTTGCAGTGTTGACCCTCCTTTTCCAAGCCTAGAATTTGTGTGTTTTGGTTTGTCCACCCGCCTCCTGAGGATTGACCACAAGTTCTCAATGAGATTAAGATCTGGGAGTACCATCAGTCCCTATGTCATGCCAACAGTGAAGCATCCTGACACCACTTACAGTATGTGTGAGGGAGTGAGCTCACTCACAGTTTTGACATTTTTAAATCTAAACTAAATCTAAAACATGGAAATTTTGGGTCCATGGCCAGGAAACGCCCCAGATCAATCAAGTAGAGGCGGATGGACAAAGAAGAACCATAAAATTCTGAAAAACTCTGAGCATTGATTATTGATAAGCATTGATATTGATGTTGACTATTTGCATAAACTTAATGTAATTGTCAATAAAAAGCCTTTGACACCAAGTTCAAACCTAAACTGATGTGAGTATCCTAAGAGTTGAACATGAATTCATTGTGTGTGTGTGTGTGTGTGTGTGTGTGACAGGATGTTAAAGATCTGCTGTGTAATACAGAACTAGGTTAGAAGTTTTCTACACCATTTATTGAGAACTTTTCCAAACTGGACCAACACACACACACACACACACACACACACACTTACAGAGACACTCCTCAAAAGTCCTCAAAACTTTAACTCGTGTAGTTTTACAAGAAACTTTCACTTTACCTTCAGAAATCCCGAGCTTCCAGTTTCTTCTCCAAACGCAACAAAAAACACACACACACACACACACACACACCGATCCGGGCCGGGCTGTGTGTTCTCCAGAACCCTCACTCAGATCCTGGGCTTCACTGTAACCTCGTGTTTCCTCTCCGATAATAAGAACAACAGTTACACTGTAACACTTTCAGCGAAGCTGCGATCAAAGAGATTTTGAGGAAAACAGGCGACCTTCCGCTGACTGCGCCGCTCGCGCCGGATACGAACTTTACGTAAGAAGCACAAGAGAGCAGATTTTAATGTTTAAAAACTTGTTGAAATTAGTACACAACGCGTAATTTCTATACAACCACGAATAATAAAATACTTTTACTTTTTATTAACGTAGGAACACACGGATAATTCACTGTATGTACATGTGTTTTTTTTTGTTTTTTTTTTAAGTTTGTCGTTTTATTTAAATGGTGCAATCTTCACATGTGTCCACCAGGGGGCGGAAAAAGCCAACAATTATGAATTTAACTTACCAACAACATTAAAGTATAAATTCCTGAGATGTGTCCCAAATCAAGCACAAAATAAGCTATTTTTCGGTTATTCTTAGTGTTTCGACGTGTTCCATCCATCTAGAAACCTCTGTAGTCCAACTTTTACGGCCGTGTTAGGACCTCCAGTAGGTCAACATTCACACACTATGGGCAATTTGGGAACGATCGATTACCCTCACCTGCATGTCTTTGGACTGTGGGAGGAAACCCACCAAGCACAGGGAGAACATGCACCCTCATGCACACATTAAATATTCCTGAGGCAGGAATCGAACCCTCGACCCTGGAGGATCAAGGCAACAGTTCTGACCACTAGGCCACTATGCCTCCTATGATGTTTTAGGTCGATATAAGTCTTTTCACACCGACTACAAGATGCTTTTCATTCATTTTGATCTCAAACATACATACTGTGTAAAGGTCATACCTGTTATTTCCTGTTGTTACTTTCGGCTGCTCCGACCATCCGATCCATGGCCCAGATTTTATGCCTGAAGCAACCCTCCTGTTTTATCCAGGCTTTGGACCGGTGTCTGGGGTTTGAGCATGGGGTGGGAATCAAACCCAGATCTTCTGCATGGCAAAGAGAAAGTAATGTCCTACCACTGAGCCCCCAATCCAACTGTGAACGTCATACGGGAAATAATTTAAACTTGTACACTCGCATTTAATGTGGGAATATCTAGCCAATTAGCATTTATAATGTTCTGCTAACTATAGTTAAAGTAATAAATTTCACCACCTGTGTTGTAGTTTTTAGGTTGATAAGAGGAGTTTGTGATTAGTATCACATGCAGTGTCCTCCTCCTTGTGCCCTCAGCTCCCTAGGACAATCCCCATGCCCCCTGGGACTCTATAAAGGGCAAGCAGTAAGAAAAAATTATTTGGTGCTTTATTCAGTTGATGTGGCCAGTGCACACGTTCAACTTACAGCATTACATGTTTAGTTACATATTTTGTATAGATAACAGTCACCATGTCACAAACAAATTAAGCAAATCTGTTTAAGAGCAGTCCTATTCAACTAAAAGCAGAAGTCAGTTAGCTTTCATTATTATCAACATTAATTAAACTTTATTTGTATAGTGCAGGCGTCGGCAGCCTTAAACACTCACAGACCCATTTGGACCCGTTTCCCACAGAAAAGAAAACACGGGAGCCACATAACCTTTTTGACATCTAAAATGAAGATAACAATACATATATTGTTTTTTACCTTTATGCTATGTATGAAAAACTATAGTATGTTGCATTTATGAAATCAATGGACTGCTACAGAGAAAATTTTATTTCTGCATGCAACAAAAACATTTGAACTAAAAAGGTTAAAGGTTACTTTTAAATAAAATACTCAAAGTCTATTTGAGTCCTTCTCGTACTTATGAAATAAAAAGCTGAACTTAAATTATCCGCCTGCAGCAAACCAATAATGCCATCTGCTTCTGTGTGCCGTCATACGTTTACCATGTGTACTGGAGCGTGCAGTCAGCTATCAACCTGAATAAAATTAATTTTGAGCAACAAAAAATTAAACACATTTCATTTTAATGTAACAAGATCAGCATAATCTTCAAATTACATTTAAAAAAAAAAAACCTAATGAACTATAAAATAAAATACATTTAAATTAAATACTCATTTATTTTCCAAAGCCACTGGGAGCCGTAGCAAAGGGATTAAAAAGCCACATGCGGCTCCGGAGCCGCGGGTTGCGACCCCTGGTATACTGTAGTGCTTTCAACAATGAACATGGTCACAAAGTAGCCTAACAGAAATATTCCAAATATAAATTTTTATACCTTAGTGTGCAAATTAGACAGGATGGTGGCGACAACAGGAGAATGTGGCTATTATGAGGACATCCTCAGCGGCACTGAGTGGTTTCCAAGTGATGGAAAACTTCAAGTAGAAATGCAGCAGTGGTCAGGTTTAGGGTTTACTGGTATCTCAGGAGTAGCACGGATAGCTTGACAGAGAAAGAGAGACGTTGGGGACACATTATTAAGTCTGCTTTGTGTTACATGTAGATGTATGTGAGCTCCTGAGATCCCTTGACTCGAGACGCACATTCATAATGGCTGCATCTGTAATTGTTAAGGGCAGTGTATATTTTGTTCAGCATGCATGCAAGGATTCTGGTAAGACTAGCTTTTTCAGTGTAACTAGAAAGGAGAGGCAGAATGAAACAGACACGAGTGCACTCTGGGACATAAGTCAACCAGCCAGTCCCTGTCAAAATGATTCGTGTTCCTTCAGTGCAAAACAAAATTCTGGTCCTAAACAGGCTTTAAATGATCTTTCATTTTTGCACTGTGCATATACATATATTTTGTATTGCTGCTATAGTGTTATATTCATTTACCACGATGATGTTTGCCTAAAAGGTGACAAAAATAATTAGAATTAATAAGGGTAATGAGGATAAGAAATCTTATTAGGATTATGCATGTGTATGGCAAAATTTGTTCTATGTTCCAGGTGTTTAATCATTCATCCCAATTTGTTCCTTATGATCAATCACAGATCATCAATGTTACCCACCAACCAATCATTGATCACCATTGTTCCCTAAGACACATCTATTATTTTCCTTTCTGTTAAAAAAGTGCTATTTATATTCCATTCTATTCTTCATAACATCTTTGTAAAACATTCTTCTACACACTGATATTTTGATATTCGAATGATTAGGAAGATTCATTTGAGAAAAGCAGACTATCAAGCCTTCTGATGATTTGTTTTTGAGCATGCATTAATCGATTTACCCTGAAAAGTGGCGCCTTCACTGTTTTATGAAAATCCACTTTCATGTTTAGTGCTTCATACTGCATTAAAAATTGCATTGAGTTCTTCATAACGATATATGATGTTCACAAACCGCACATGACATACGTTAGTATGTGATCATTAAACAAGGCTATACATGTGAGTGAATCATCAGAGTGAAATCAGCATAGTTACAGTGTTTCTTATCAGACCCTTGTGCATGATATATCGCATTTAAATTACCAGGTACTGTACACCCACTGGAACTTAGTTCAGACTTGTCAATTATCTGATAAGCTGATGAGCTGATTTGTGTGCAATGAATTTTTTCTTTTTTCACTTTCATCAGTGCACAGCACATTTCTCCTAGTTCTTTAGGAACCTGATTAAACTAGTGTGCATTGCCACACCCGGCTGCAGAGTTGAAAACATCCCCAATAAAGTACTGTTTCTAGAAGGAGAGAGAGATCTTGGTGGGTTTCCTCCAGGTACTCCAGTTTCCCCCCACAGTCCAAAGACATGCAGATTAGAATTCCCAAATTGCCTGTAGTGTGTTTATGTGCATGTGAATGCTGACGGTCATACAAAGGATAATAAATACAATGGTCAGTATTGGCCTCCATGGTCCCTACTGTACTTGGACTGTAGAGGTTCCTAGATGGATGAATGGTTGGTTACATGTTGTGTACATGTTGAGTTGCTCGCTATTTAGGTCTGTTCACAGACACAAAATTGTGTTAAAACATCACATGCAAGCTAATGCATTAGGATGTTATATTCACCTGATTTAGTTTAGTTTAAGTTAAGTAAAGTCAGAGAGGCCAGATTGACGTGGTTTGGACATGTTCAGAGGAGAGATGGTGAATATATCGGTAGAAGGATGCTGAGG
>JAQQZS010000018.1:20917118-20932529 GCA_030068045.1 Platyallabes tihoni | reverse complement strand
ATAAACATATTCCACAGCTCATAATATACAGGTACTCCAAGACATCATTTAGTCTTTTTTTTATTTATTTTTTTAGAGTTGCACTAGAGCTCCAATGATAATAATAAGGAAATCTGTCACCATTTGTGTAACCTTTGAGTAATAATTTTCTAATGTGGATTAAGACACAGCGAGTCATGTTTTCTGTAAGTGTTGTTGGAATCCGTAATAAAGCATAGATTTCTTTTTAAAATTCATGACACTGGATGTCAATGAATGTCATAAAAGTAACTAATTTAGATCTCAGCTTAATCTATATTACTCATGCAAAAAAAAATTATTCCCAAAAAAAAAAAAATGCATGGAGCTTTTCTGAAAAGTTTGTACTTTTACTCTTTGGAAACCTCACAATAGTGAAAATGCCAGAAGAAGCACTTTTTGACCTATTAATAGAGCTTTTGAACGTGACATCAGACATGATGAAGCTATCCACCATGTTCTGTAACAATCTATCAGCAGTTTTACAAAGCGGCACAGTCACCGTCATGTGGAAGCGACACATCTGTCTGTGGGAACTGTACGCACAATCATTCACCAACACCACCTGCACATTACAGGAACTCGGCTGGGAGTTATTACCACATCCCCCGTACAGTCCTGACCTCGCTCAAAGACATTTCTACTATTGAAACACTGGGATAAGTGCATTAGTGTAGCAGGGCATTATATAGAGAAATAAAATTAATCTTGGAACTGTGTTCTGTTATTCTGCACAATAAAAAGTCCTGTTTTTAGGGACGCCCCTCGTACATACTACAAAATCAAATGATTAAGAAGGGGTTAAAATCCATCTTGTAGGATTACACACAACCTATTTAACCGTCCTTTAATCGAGAAATCCCTGCAAGACCTCACCCTGTATATGATCACTTAAACAGTAAGAAGGCAGTCTTCATTATCAGAATTAGTTTTTTTCACTTTTGATTTATTAAAAATAAGCCTCTGGAGTTAGATAAAGTCTGTCCTGCTTGAGAGGTAGCTAAAGGATAGCTGTGCTTCTTTGTACGTAATTGGCAAGTCTAAAAAGTTTATATATAAAATTTTTTTTTGAAAACATGGAAAACCAAACTCTCTCTAATTTAAATGAAAAAAAATTATTAAAATTTTTTGAACCACCTGCAGTCAAGTAAACCATGTGACTGTGAACATTTTATGTTATGATCAATACAGCACATTCCTACTAATCTGTTGCGGTCTTCCGGATCATTCTACATCATTGGATTAAACATTAAACTCAGCTGACTTACCGATCTGGTTGTACATTTTGAAGGCAATGTCGAACTGCAGAATGACGAGCATGAACTGGAACCAGGGACTCATCTCCTTATTGGACAGAGGGATATGAACAGAGAACACGATGTTGTTGGCTTCAATCCTCTTGGCCATGGCCTCGCTTAAGTCTCGAATGTTGTTGCACTGTTTCTCACCCCAAGGCATGAACCACTTGCGGCCCTGATGGTGCCCCTGCTGGTTGTCCACACACTTGGTGGCCAGGTAGTGGATGGCGGTGGTGGGACTAGGAGCTGGAGATTAAAAGAAAAAGATAGATAAAAGTTAATAGATTAAGGAAAAGATGCTCATTAAAAGGTTAAAAAAAAAAGTTAGTTATTTTAAAAACTTAAATGCTTGAATGAAATCCAAGTTAATCCAAATTAATTCATGTTCAAATCCACACGTTGTGTTTAGATCCCCAAGTTTGACCAAATCCCACATGGACTAGTACTTGTTTTGGGGAAAACAGGGATTAGAACGGATTCCAAATGTATGTGGTGATTAGCATGATAAATCAGACTGGCCTTTCCTGAGGCATTCGGAAGAGTTTGAAATAGCAGCTGGAACGCTTCCTGGATTACCGACGAC
Source organism: Platyallabes tihoni (assembly GCA_030068045.1). Taxonomy (NCBI): domain Eukaryota; kingdom Metazoa; phylum Chordata; class Actinopteri; order Siluriformes; family Clariidae; genus Platyallabes; species Platyallabes tihoni. The sequence continues at coordinate 20,930,630 of JAQQZS010000018.1, read as the reverse complement.
ACCTGAGGTCTATAAAACGACAGGAAGCGGAAAATAATCGGAACCTGTTTATGTGCCGGGGCCTAAGAGGCACAACGCCAAACTGACTCAGAGGAAACCTTCCAGAACATTCGACAGCTCCCAGTGCGGGACAAGGACATTTCCTTCGATTTGGGTTAAATCCCAAGACAGCAGCACTCTTCTCATAAAAGACGTGTAATCTAGGCAGGAACCAGTAACTGATTAAACAATATGGAGGACAATATTGGGAAGCCTAGGGGAGTGTATCCTAGGGGACTCAGTGCACTGGGTGGGGTACACCCTGGACAAGGAGCCAATCCATTACAGGACACACACACACACTACAGGGAATTATTCTGCATGTTTTTGGACTGTGGGTGGAAAATGTAGTACCGAGAGAAAACCCACCAAGCCTGCGGAGAACAGGCAAACCCCACTCATGCAGGAATGTTGTTAAGAATGATCATAATTACCTTGAATCGTGATATGATATTTTGTTGTATGTTTAAAAAGAAACAAAAAGTCTCCCCTTTAATCCTACAAAGCCAAACATAATCACCACCAGACAGCTCCATAAAGTTGATGAGGAAAGACTCTACAAATCTCCACTCTGAAGGATCTGAGATAATGGAATGCTCTGGACCGAGTGACCTCACGCAGTGTTGAAGTTGCCTAATAACAAGAGAAGCAGCGAGCCTTTCTAGCCAATTACCCCTGCTGCCACCGGCCATCGAGCACACACAAAGGAATCCGGCCTTCATTAAATCAATCGCAGGCAAACAAGCTAATTTCTCAAGCTCTGCCTGTGCGGTGCACACTCACACTCAGGACCTACTTCCTCCTTATACTTGAACTACAAAGACAACAAACTTAAAAGAAAGAAGGCAAGCACGGACAATAACGCATTCCAGAAATACTTCTACTTCCATCCAGGTTCTTATATCTGAGAACCAGTCGGGGGGAGGGGAGTGAATGAGAAGCTGGGTGTCTGAGTGTGGTGGAAAACAAACCGATTGACAAAAGGCAGATGATTCAGAAGATCTGAGAGAAGGTGAGACGCCTGGAGGGCAACAAGGGAGAAGAGGAAGAGGAGGAGGAAGAGCAGAAGGAGGGGGGAGAAGAAGAAGAAGAAGAAAAAGTAGAAGCTTTTGTCCTCCAGAGATCTCACATACACTTTGAAGTTTAGGAGGTGAAATCACTGCATGTAAAGAGATGTTAGAGATTTGGGACTTGAGTTTTCATGCATGCTGTGATTCATTAGTTCAACATTAGTAATGCTAAAAAGTTATACAAACTGTACAAAGTCTGTGTATATTTCAAGATTTATGTTTTAATTATGAAAATGATAATGAAGGGGGGGGGGGGATCTGTAAGGCACAACAACAACAACTTTTATTTATTTATTATCAATTTCCAAGATCCAAGATTATTAATCGAGTTTGCAGTTTCAGATCCACTTCCTCAAAGCAGCAACAAAGTAACACTGGGACAGAGATCAATCAAAAGAGCGTTGACGCGCGCGCGTCCAAAAACATAACATCAAACAAAAAAAATAGTAACAAAATCTTCAAATATATTTTTTAAAAAGCAGAAAGGAGAGCCCGACAGTCTGCGGAGTTTCCTGAGTTTTACTCACCGATCAGCCCTCCGACCATGAAGGAAAAAACCTGGAAGAGCAGCAGAACAACTCCCACAATCACCAACTTTTTGGTGCTCATGTTCTCGATGATCGCTCCGGCCATGTCTGCGGCTTCTATCGAGCGAAGAAACAAAGTTAAAGAAGAGATCAGAGAAGTGACCGCATCCAGGTGGACTGAGATCCGCACTGAGACTCGGAGCAGCCGGCCTGGGTTGCCAGATCCAACTGTGATCCCTGTCTCCCAGTCTAAACCCCCCCTCTTCCCCCCTTCTCCTTCCCCCTTGGAAAAAAAATATATATCCCTGCGCATGCGCAGAAGAGTGCATCGACTTCTACAATGACGTCATGCACATATTTGCATAATTATACTCTTTAGAGCAAAATCACACACTTTGCACATGGGAGGGAACGTGTGCATTTCACACCTTTCATGCACGTGAGCTCAGGTGAACAAGCCATGCATGCTCTTACACACACACACACACACACACACACACACACACTATAAACATGAGCATAAAGGAAATTAATAAATGTTTTTCTTTATGTAAAAAAACAACAACTATGGGTTGTGAAAAGATATGAATGGTGTAAAATGTAAAAAAAAAAAAATAAAAAATAAACAGATTTGAAAGTTATCTAATCCTGTGAAATTGAATTAATAATGTTTTAAACGTCAAGGGGGCAAATATTTATTCAACCATTCCTTTTCTGTGTTTTTTTGTTTAATGCATCTAAACATTAAAATTCTTTCAAATGTTTCATACACACACAGAGACACACACACACATATATATATATATGTGTGTGTGTGTGTGTGTGTGTGTAAAATATACAATTTAATACATTTGGAAATATATAATTAATCATGTGTTAAACTTGCAGTTTCAAATGTCTGCATGTTCTCCTCATGCTTGGTGGGTTTCCTATATATATATATATATATATATATATATATATAGCACAGTTCAAGGGGGTGAATACTTTATATACTTACTGTACATTTGCAACAATAGAAATAGAACTTTATTATCATCTTAATGACAGAAATGCTGTGTGTTCGTGTATGTTTTGGTGTTCATGCTGTATAACCAAAGTCATGATTGCAGGTGAAATAGATACTGTATGAGGGTGCCTATAGTTTTGTTTATCCTGAATATGAAGCATTGAGTGGTTAGCTAAAACGAGGCTAAGTCTGTCAGTCGGAGGCTCTTGAGTTCGTGTAGCTAAAATTATGCTGCACTATGAATTTTTCACACGGTGCTTTAAGCTGGCAGGAGAACAGACGAGGAGTGAGTGAGTCAGCTGGAAGACGGCCAGGGTACGAGATTTCCTCCAGTTGAGCGTCTGAGCTAAAGCAGAGCAGTATGAAGGATATTTACTGTATTAATATTCAAATGTTCTTTCTGGATTTGAAATTAAAAAATTCTATTCTGCATCTATTCTTCAGTTCTACAATAGATTTCATCCTTTCATTTGTGAAACACTTCTGCTATAAATAAATTGTGAGATGTTTTGAGATAATTGTCAGCATTTGGCCTACTTTTATATCAAGCACTCACAGATTCTTTTAGTCTGCATATTGTCTGGCCAAAAAAAAAGGTGTGTTTGAGAAGGGTGAAATTACTGTATCAGCCTACATCAAGCAAAGAAAACAACTAACGACATAAAGAACTGTTTAACACTGTCCTAGGAAACCATAAGGAAAGCTACTGAAGTTAAAACAGGAGAAATTTATTAAAGCCGGAAACATTAAACAGTGAAAATCAAATTCAGAATAAGACAAGATTCAATTATTTGTCACATATACATTACAGCATATTTTAAAAAATTTTTTTTACATATACTACAGTAGACATCCTAACTACAGGAGACTGGGGTCAGAGTGCAAAGGCAGGCAGGAGACAGCTCCCCCTGGAGAAGACTGTTAATGATGTTGTTCAAGGGCTGATGGCTCGAGACAGTGGCAGCTTGGCAGCGCTGTGATTCGAACTGCAGACCATCCGATCGGTATCCCAGAGCCTAACAAATTTGAGCCCATCATGTAACAGAACATGGGTCTGTATGTGCCACGGGTCAAACATATAGTTATAAAACAAGGAGGAAGAGGACAAAGGCTGTACTGGCAGAACACATACGGCGATTGGAAACACTCCATGTCTGATTTATTGTTTAATATCCTAAAACATTTTCAGACATAACTTATTGGACTTCATCACAGGCACTGTGTGTTGCAGAGGATTTGCAGAGACGAATCCTTTAATATAATAGAGAAAGTAAAGGCTTAAGAATTGCTATAAATGGCAACAAAAAAAAAACACAATAAACTTAATTGTTTTTTTTAAACGTCTTTATTTTGGCACTTGGGCCAGGATGCCAGAATGTAAGAATTATTGGACATTTTATTTCTCCAACCAATAGGTTTGAAAATAAGACACACCCTGCTATACACACTCTCTAAAAATAGTGAAAGTTTATTAAGATCACATGTTTGTAGCATCTTACACCTGAACATATTTGATGTACGTAGTTGATGTTAGACAGTGAGTTTAATAATTGGCAGAATTTCTGTTTTAAAGGCAGGACTGGAACACCTTGGATTGGACATGAAGGTTCTGGAGAGCTACAATCACATCGCTAATCCTTAATATTTAATAATATTATTTCAGTAATATTTTGTTAACCTGGGAAACGGTGAAATTGTAAAACTTTTATAAGATTCTGCCACATCTCGTGGTGTTCATAAAATAGTTCATTTTGGATTTCATGGACACATCGTTAACATCAGCCGACCTGTCCATCACTTTCTCTTAAGGCACTTACGGAAGAGGATGTAGGATGTAAGAAATAACAGAAAAGTGCAAAAGAAAAATATGCAAAAAAAATAGGCTGTTTGTGTATCGAGTCTGTGCAAACAGCAGTTAGAGGATGATTAGGAGTTAAATGCGAGCACGGATTTTCTCCATGGGATCAGAGTCCCACATCTGACAATCCCAGGCCTGGAACCAGCCTGTGAAAATCGGAGGCTCGGCTCCTTGTTTAATGGTGGTGATGGGGATCCCACGCCGGCCGGACGGGTCCGAGTCCACATAATCTTTAGCTGAAATGTGGATAATATTTGTTGATATATTTTAAATAATAACAACAATAAAAAAAATTCACAGTGTATGAAGCTAGGTATTACCGATCTTTGGAGCGCCGGTCTTTTCTACTTCGTTAGCGTCTTTGCCGACCCACAGGAAGATCTACAGATAAAAGGATCACAATCAGCTCAAGGATTTAACAATAAGTTAATTAGGAATGTTAATAAGTAATCATTAATAGATTAAATAGTATTGAGGATTTAACCAATTCAAATGTATTAACAAAAAATGTTTGTTTTGCATAATATTTCTCCATAACTTAGCACAACATTTTAGCACATATCCAATCAACCAGGGTGGTTTTAAATTTTTGCTCGCTTTTTAATGCACCAGGCCTTCTTTAAAAAAAATTTTTTTAAAAACTTTTCATTAATCACTCACAAACTACTAGTGATGTTAATGATACATCATTAATTAATTAGCAACTTAATCAATTAAAAATGCATGGAGGGATAATACTTGTTTATGCTAAGTATCTATTAACTTATTCACCACAAGAGGGCGCACCTGCATTTATGTATTTTTAGCTGCCTTGTTTGTAAAGGAGGCCGGAGAGAAGTTCAGTCATTTCTTTTTAAAATTATGTTTGTTTAAATTATTTGCGCTTCATTAATTTGTAATCTCACATAACTAATACGTTTGGATTTGTGCGGGTAGAAATGTTAAAAAATATGTCTTATCATTAGTTATTAATGATTCTTAGATTAATTTTTATTAGCTGATAGTTGAACGTTCTTTGCTACGAAATGAAATGCCTTCATGCTTTATCCTGTACACACTGTATTTGATCTACTGCATTATTATAAGATTTCTCAGCTTCCAAGTCACGTGATTTAGTTCTATTTTCGTTGTTGTGTCTTCACTTCCGTCTTGTAATAATTTATTTTTTATCTGTCTGTTATTTTCCCTAATTGCTTTTCAGTGGATGGAGTTCACTCACCTGATCCCCAGTGTCCAGCAACATGACATCATCAGTGGCCAAATCTGACTGAGTGAAGTCACCGGGAACCTCCTCAACCTGAGCGGAGAAGAAGAAGAAGCGCAAGATCAGTGATGACTTCATTCACACACAGCAGCATGTCTCATTCATTTGTTAATAATATCAAAAGAAAATCTTGTTTATTTATTGATTTCTCCGTCTAACCTTGAGACAGCCGCTGCTGTTGGAGCAGCCGAACAGGCGAGGGGGTTTGATCACGCTCTTCAGAGTTTTGGAAGTCTGGTATTCCTTCTTCCCTCCCAGCACGGTCCAGAATCCCGCTACGAGGAGACATCGTGGATTAAAACCAGTTCTTACTGCAGCATTTTTATGATCAGTTCCTCTTTAAAGGAAAGCTTTTCAAACGAGAATTTAACATTATATATATATATTAAATGCAGAGCTGATCCTGACCTGGCTCTTTGCCCTCGGCTACGTCGGTGGGTTTCCCTCCCAGGAAGCTGACAACGTGTTTGCCACCTTGAGCTTCCTCCTCGCTGGCGCCGACGCCGTGCCAGACAAACAGCGAATCAGGAGACTTCAGCACGAACACGTCGTTGGAGTTGAGGTTGGATGCACACGGTTTCACCTAGTGAGAAAGGGAGAGAGAACTTATTAATATTATTTGCATTTTCTTATCATAATCTTATTAATACTATAAATTGCTGAAATATGGACCCAGTTCCATCGACTTCAAACCCGAGACTCCGCCCACTCACCTCCACAGCACGAGTGGCTTTAGCTGTGCTGGTGCGGACGTGGAAGAGACGCGTGCTTCCCGACTGTGTCTGTCCCCCTGTACGCGACGTCCCTCCACTGTGGATGATCATAGGCTTCCCTTTGAACAAGCTCATCAGGTGAGGTGGCTCCTGACCCTGAGTGACGCGCACCTGAACGGCGGGTACAGTAGACATCGCAGAAACATGAGCTGAGTCCATTTCATTTATTCTTCTTTAACAAAGAAAGAAAACTTCTCGTCAAGTCGGTACGAGACGGATGTCTACCCCGAAGTTGATTACTTTCCTTTAACAGCATCAAAGTGTTTTGTTCATCTTGTAATTTGCCATATTTATTTGACATGAATCTGCTAAAATCAATATCTCAAGTCATTCTAGTACTTATCCTTTCTTAGACTTATAAAAACCTGTCCAGCATTGCCCCCTGGTGTTCAGATCATTAAATGACTGTAATCGCTACGCGTTCATACTAAAAGGTAAACGAGGCACACCTGGACTGGAGCTCCGCCCATGGAATCGTCCAGCTGCACGGTGAGGAACGCCGAGGCGGCCAGCTCGTCCTGAGTGCACTTTAACCCCTGCCTGAGGAACACAGTCACACACTCACGTCAGCAACACCGTGCATCACACCACTCTGCTGAATGCTCCACCTCTGATTGGTCAGGAGGTGTACATGGGCGTGTCTCGACTCACCAGGTGTAGATGATGTGCTGCTCTCGGCTGCCCTGTTTATAGGTGTACAGGATGATGTAACAGTCGCCTCCGTAGAACTGACCGTACGAAGCGGGAGCCACGGGGGCGCGAGCTCCGCCCTCCACACGCCAGATCTATATAAACACACACACACACACACACACACACATCTGGCTTATTAATTCCTTTCATCATCACACATCAATTATTTCTTTTTTTCTTTTTAAACATCAAACATTTTTCTTTCTGTCCTTCGTTCACTATCATTTTCTGTTGTCTGTCTAATTTTTTTTGACCTGTCTTCCATCCATTCATCCTTCCTTTCTTTCATCCTAATAATTTTTTTCTTTTATAACTCGCTTTTCTTTCTTCCCATCTTTCTTTATTTCATATTTTTTCTTTTACAAATACTTTTCTCTATCCGTTTTCTTTCTTTATTTCTTGTCTTCCAGCTATCCATCGTTTCTTTTTTTCACTGCTCTATCCTTCTGATTTTTTCTTTCTTCTGTACAACATAATCTTTCTTTCTTTCTTTCTACAATGCCTCTATTCTTTCTTTTTTCCCTGCATTCATTCATTTATTCCTTCTTATATCCCTATATCCTTCCTTTCTTACATCCCTCTATTCTTTCTTTCTTCCTTCAATCAGTTATTAATTCACCCCTTTATTAATTAATCTTAATCATATTTTATCCCATTGTTAATCAATTAATGATTATTTATTAATTTATTAATCTTTCTTTCTTTTATCCCTTTTTTCATTCTTTCTTTTTTTTCAGTCCTCCGTTCCTTCTTTTATCCTTACCATCCTTCCCTTTCTTCCTTTCTGTAACCCAAATATATTTCTTACCTCCAATCAGAAGCTGGGTCTCCAGGTGTGAACAGTAAAATCTCTCAGGTTTCCTTGTTAAGCGTCACACAGCTCCAGTATGATATAGAAATGGAGTTAGCTCTAGCGAGTGTTTCGTACCTGGACCTTCCCGGAGCCGTCGTCCACCATCTTGTGCTGCGCGGCCATGGCGTGGTTGGAGTGCAGGGTGGAGGCGTCGAAGGGGACCTGCTTCACCTTGGCGATCTTCTCCATGGCGTAGGCTTTGGTCGGGCCCGTGGTCTGGTCCTTATCCTTCCAGTTACCGAAGAACTGCTTGAAGAGAGTTGTCTCGCCCCCTGCAGGCAGCACCTGGACCTGCAGGTACCCACACACAAACACAAAGCTAACACTGTAATCAAGCTTTAACACAGAATAACAATCACAGTTCAGTGTTTTCTGTTGTGTAGAATGTTTTTGCTCATGAAGGCGGTGTACCTGTGTTTTCTTAGAGTACTTCTTCTCTTTAATAAATTCATCAGCCACTTTCATGGCCGACTTGCGCTCCTCTGAATTCGCGCTCGGACCTGAGAATGAAACGTGTAACAAATTATAAACAAACCAGAAGTTCGACATGCTCATTCATACAGTAAATATAAACTGTTACTGTAAAAAGAATATGTGCTGTGATTCGATACTAATCATCGTTGGGCGTGGCACAGGGCCTTAACACGAGAATTTGCTGCAAAGCTCATACACACTTGCACATATTCAAGTGAAACCTGGTACACATTTACAGCTCATTGAGCTGAACAACTTTCGTTCTGCATGTCATGGGCTCAACTCAACAGGAAGTCAGTTATTTTGGGTTGTTTGCAAAACGCACCCAATGGAATTTGATATACTCCTCTCAGGGGATTTATTTGATCGCCACCAAACCCGGCCCATATGATCTCAAGACATTGAGGATGCAAAATTGCGAAGGGATTTTTGTTATCTCAACCGGTTCAGCCGTGGCGATGCCTTAAACGTCTGCCGAAATGTGTCTAACAACTTCCTGAGGGAAATCAGATTGAGTGACAGCATAGTGTGTTGATTTTATTTCCAGCATCCTGGGCTTTTTGAAGATCTTAACATGCGTCAAAAAGCACACAGGTTGTATGGTGTTTGCCTTGTGACAAGGGCAATTAAATATATTTTAAATAAAATTTAATTGGTGCAAAAGTGCAGCGATAGCACCAGTGCTTGGGCCCAATCATCGCTGCTTGGCAACTATATTTGTAATTATAGCCTTTGGAATTGTTATAAATCCGAGAACACTGACATCTTGCAGGGGAAACCAATACATTATCCAAAGTCGAAACCCCTGAACACTCATTCCTTGCGTCCCACCTTTCCAAACAAACACGTTGCCGTCTACGCCATTGTCCAGGATGAAGCAATCATTAGGATTAAGCATTTCCTGTTTGAACGGACTGGACGGGGCAACAACGGACGTCTTCATGGAGCCAGTGGCATCGGAGATCTGCAAGATTATTAACGTAGGATTATACCAGTGGAATTACTTGCACGGGATTATTTATTTTCAGCAGTATCATTATAATAAGATTGTTAGAGTCAAATTATTAAAGTGGTGTGAAGTAGTGTGAAGTAATATTATGACATTGGGATAATTCAATTTTAATTATTAGAGATTATTTGAATAAGATTACCTGGATTTATTTAAGTGGAACTATTCTTGTGGGATTATATGAGTGAGATTATGAGACTGAAATGATCAGAGTAGCTTTACTGAATTAAAATTTGATCGATGCATTTGAGTGGAGTTAACTGATTATGATATTTTAAATATTAAAGTGAGATTATTATGTTTAAGTCATTAGAATGGAATCATTCAAGTGGGATTAAGATATGTGATGTATTAAAGTGATATTATTACATTCAAATCATTTGAACGGGATTATTCGAGTGGGATTACGAGATTTGAAATATTAAAGTGAGATTTTTATATTAAAATCATAAGGATGGGATTATTCACCTGGGATTATGATATATGAAATATTAAAGTGAGATTATTACATTTTTAAGCAATTGGGATTGAATGGGATTATTAGATTGAATGACTAATGCAATAAAATTTAAGTGGGATTATTAGAGCTGGATTATGTAAACACCGTTATTAGAGTGTGATTATTCACTGCTTACAAACGTCAGGTTAAGAATCCGGGGCGGAGTGTGTGTTGCTGGTTGGTGTGTATTGTGTGTGAAGGCTGTGTATTACCAGATACAACGCTGCCTTTTTCTTGTTGGACGTCTCAACCGCCTCGTCATCGGGTGTGGCAGGAGCGATGGCCTTCACAGTGCCGAGAGCCTAGAGAGGAGAGTCACACACACACACACACACACACACACACACACAGTGTGGCTATTCTGGTAGAAAAGACACTACTGTACCTATTACTTTCCTTCTGTTAAATATGTGTGTGTGTGTGTGTGTGTGTGTGTGTATGTGCTTCTCACTTTAATGAGCTCCTCCGGTTCTGATCCTTCCTCCACTATGCTCAGCTTGGCTCTGCCGTTGCGCTCGTTGTCGCGGATATCGATGGCCACCTGAGACGCCTTCACCTTCTCATAGCGGTTACACTCGCTGCCGACCCACTGGTAGATGTTCTGCACAGGAAGTCAGAGGTTAAAAACCAATGGAATGAAAATAACAAGGCAGTCAAAGACTTTCTTGCACATCGAGGACATCACACTGGGAGGATGTTACCTGTCCCAGGTCCACGATGAAGCAGTCGCCCTTATTAAAGCTGGACCAGGAGAACTCTACTTCAGTGGCTCTGATCGCTCTCCGGCCCTTCACATGAAGGACACGCTTCGCGTCTGCCGCGTTAGTCACCACGTGATGGAAACCAGACGCAACACCTCCTTTCTGTATAGACAAAGAGATACGGTGAGAAAGAGAGGGACAGTGAGAGGGAGAGAGACAGTAATAGAGACAGTGTTTGAGAGAAAGAGAGAGTGAGATGGTGAGCAAGAGGGAGACAAACAGAATGACATTGAGACAGAGAGACAAAAAACAATGAGAAAGACAGAAAAACATTGAGAAAGAGACATAAAAGTGAGAGAGAGAAGACAGTGAGAAGGAGAGAGACAAAGCTAAAGGATGTAGCGTCTCTACCTGTACCTGTCTTAGAGGAGGGGGCGTGTACCTGTCCATCTCAGGGAAGGACTGACTTTTGTTTCAGTAAAGGAGGCGTGGCCCCGACAGTACTTTTAGAGACACTGAAACAGTATCCGACTGAACAAAACACACTGTCCGTGATCGTTTATTAATCTGTGCTTTATATCATCTCTGAAACAGGGACGCGAGTCGAAAGAAGGATGACGTTTATCCTGACTGGACTGAAGGAGACAATATAAACGCCTTCGGTTATATTATGCTCAGAACAGGGGTTTACCAAAATAAAGAAAATGAGAACACACACATGGGGGTGTATTAGTGAGAGCAGGAAATGAAAACCAGAACCGTGTGGTCGGCGCACACACACACACACACACACACACACACACTGCGGGAACCAAACTGGAAAAAATGCACGACTGAAGCACTAAATAGCTCAGACTTGTTGTTTCACATGGTCTCTCCGTGTACATAAATACCACCTCACCATGGACTCACACACACACACACACACACACACACACACACACACCTTCTCAAACAAACTCAAATCATCTTGTGAACGCTTTATGATGATATCTACTGATCTAGTTTGAACGTGGGAGATAACGGCTTGTACGTGACAGGATGCAGAAAAGGTTTCTGATTGGTCACCTGGCATGTCAATCAAACAGGTTATTTCAGTGGAAGTAGGCGGGGCTACTATTAATTATAATGATTATATGATTATATGATTATAATCTGATTTGTAAGACTTTATAATATTAATATTATTGACCATAAAAGATGGAAACGTGTAACGTTGTGTTAATAACGCTGTGATAAAGTTGTCTAGTGAAGTCTTATTGAAGCAGACGTGTTTAGAGCATCGTAGCAGGACTGTTAGGGTTTAACATTCCTATCGTAGTGAATCACAGAAACAGATCAATAGGAAAATAAAAACAGCCTTGTTTACGGATGGCATGTGAGAAACATCACCTGATACTTAATCCCGGATTTGAAGTATCCCATGAAGACGACCGATTCATTATTCTGGACCTCGCGGAACTGGACCGGGCCGCCGCCGAGATGGTCGTCCAGCTGCGTGGAGAAGATGGCTGCCGCGCCGCTCTCATCCTGCGAGCACTCGTTTCCTGTGAGGAGAAATCAACAGAATGGAGACGGAGGGACATCAGGTGATGTTTTAGTCTGGAGCGAGTTCTGACCAACGTACAGACAAAACCTTTTTTAATGGAAGACTGTCTGTTTGTCCTAAAACCTTCTCCTCATTCATGAGTCGAACACACGGCTCACTGTTCACGCTGGTCGGCTCTGGACGTTCAGCCGAGTCGACTCGTGTGTAACGCGCACCGTGACACCGTTTATTTCAAAGTTTAATTAATGGACTCACTAGTGAGCTACCGTCACAATGCTAATACTGGGAATCAGTTAGCGTAATCTGTGGTCCGGATTGTTCCTTTAAGAGCCGAGTGGAGAGACGGTCGGTGCGAGATGCCTGGGCCGCTCCTCCGAAAGAAGAGAACTTGGATTTGTTTACTGAGTTATAAAAACCACATGGTAACCCTGAGAAAAGACAGGCACGAAGGTTAGGAAACTTTCCACTCTGGGTATTCAGGGTACACTCACACACACACACACACACACACACACACGCATGCACAGAGTCTGCACGAAAGCAGTAAAAAAAGCCGTGGAGGCAAATCAGGCTGGAGAATGAAGTAGAAGAACAACCAGCGAAAACCAGCCCAAGAACAAAAAGGCAGTTCTGCTTTCTGCGGTGTGGGATTTATAACGGGTGAGTCACAAAAGAAGAACTCTGCTCGCTCGCGGTCATTACGATTCCCACGACACGAATGCCAAATGCTGTGGGGCAAGAAGAACTGTGAGAGGAACCGTGAGACGTCAACGTATCGAGGTTGAGATTTCAGTTGTGATTGGTCAGATGAGGCGAGGTTCTGGATATGGGGAAGGAGTCTCCAGTGTCAGAGCTATAAACAGATGTAACCATAAACAGATAAAAGTATGAGCTGTCAGTCTTAACTCATAATCTATGACAGTTTACTCTGGTATTAAAGGAAAGAAACACTTTGGGATGTTTTAGGAAAAAAAATATAACAGCATGTCTGTTTCGCCCAAACTGATTATTTTCCTGTAAATGCACGGATTGGTGGAAATTTTGCAACAACTTGTGCATTCAAGGCGCTTTTGTGCTTGGGCAAAGCTTCACTCCCTGATATAGTGTGTGAAAATGTAAAACCAGATTTAAATTGCATTTAATTTGCAAAAAAAAAAAACAAAAGGAAAACAGAAAAAAACGACAACAAAAAAT
>JAQQZS010000018.1:20810918-20825539 GCA_030068045.1 Platyallabes tihoni | reverse complement strand
AGGTGTTTGTTTACATTGAGACAGTAGCGCATTAGTAGATTATTATAAAGTAGATTATTAAATCCCACACATAACTGTTCATAACATCACTTTTACTCAACATTTAGATTTACAGTTTAAACTTCAGGCAGAGATCTAAGTAAAAGTTTCATTAAATTCTGTTCAGACAGTTTTGCGTGATGCTGTGATAAAATCTGTCTGGACAGACATACAGACAGACAGACAGACAGAACATTTTCTGAGACTGGTTTCTGGTCCTCTGATGTATAAAACCTAAAGATATCATTGAAAAAGCAAGCTCTGATCAATGATACAGATAAAATCCTTTCTATTATTTATGTAGATTGTATCTTTCCGATGGAGTCCTTTGTGAGAGGGAAACCATCTCCATCTAGAATCATTAAAAGTTCCCATAGATGGCAGATGGAACCTTATTTCATCCAGGACCTTCACCAAACCAAAACCCAAGAACATTTTTTCTTGGTTGGAACTTTTCAGATTAAAAAATCTACATGATTTCCTCCTTTTCCCCCCTAAAAAGTGTCGTAGGGCTCTAACACAGGGTTCTGGATGAAACCTTGCTTCCTGAAAGTGTACAGAGATTAAAAATAATCCCTGAAGACACCAGATTGTGGGCTGCAGAGCCCAGGAGGAACTCATTTACTCCATGCATATGTACAGCACGTTTTATTTATTCCTGCTAAAATAATTGCATGTAATCCTACAAGGGCCAAATATGAGAATCTTCCTGTGCACGAGGTTTAATATACATCATGATGTGATTGAGGATGATTATAGCACGAGGCGTCTCCATATAATCACATGCATCTATAACGGGACAGCAGTTTATAGCATGCAGATCCTCACCCATTGGACCACGCGTGTGTGTGTGTGTGTGTGTGTGCGTGCATGTGCGTGCGTGTGTGTGTACCTGCAGATCTGCAGCTTTGGGGCTTTTAAACCTCCTCCAGGAAGTCGAGCCGCGGGTATTTAAAGCGCGCGCGCGCAGCAGCACGAGCAGCAGCAGTAACGGCGCACTCGGAGCGGGAGCACAGCGCGCGCGCAGAGGCAACAGGTGGGGAGCACGCGCACTTACACACACTTGTACATACTTACACACAATTTTACTCACTTATTCACACCCACATACACGTTATAAGTACAAATGCACACACACACACACACACACACACACACACACACCAGAGCAAATGCACGTTCATAAAGTCTACTTGATTCATGCATTAACGCAGAGATCAAACTTCTAGTATGTTTGCATGCTTTTTTTTTTTTTTTTTAGTTATTAATAATATTATTAATATTAATTAGCATTATTCATTAAGTGCACGAGATTAATTTTGTCATGATGTATAAATGACCAATTCTAATAATTGCATGATCATCTGTTCATCACAGCAACCAGCAACAAGAGTGCAAATAACTTGTCAAAGTGTCCAGTCAACTCTTCCATACAGTAATGTTGTATGGTTGTAGGTTGCAGTTCAAGTTGGTAATTCCATTATTATTTAAGTTGCAGTGTAATACAATGAGTATTTATTTATTATCTGTCTATCATCTGTTTCTGCTTCTTCTTCTTCTTCTTATTATTATTATTACTATTCCTATATTGAAGAGGAATCCAGGAAGTAACTTTACTTTGCTTCAGTGCACATACAGTAGTAGATGTTGGATGTAGTTACAGTTAGAACACAAATGCATAAAACACAAAGTTTTCAGAAAACAATTTCAACATTATACGCAGGTTTAAAAAAAAAAAAAAAAAAGGAAAAAGTTAAATTTTCCCTCATTCCTGATCTGCCCAGCCGTAGCTGTTCTGAGATTCCTGGTCTTGGCTGACACAAGTGGAACACGCTGTCACCTCCTGTATAGGCCCTCTGTAGCCCGTCCATTTTTTTTGTTGTTTCTGCTGTTTTTTTTTTTAATTACATTTTTTAAATAAACATATATACTGTAGGGCTCAGGATTGTTCAGTATAGAGTGACGGATCCTTTTTTTAGCACAACGTAGGCAATGATGAACTGAATTTTAGTTCGATTCCCGGCCAGGCTCGATTCCCATCTCTGTGTGCATGGTGTTTGCATGTTCTCCTCATGCTTGGTGGGTTTCCTCCAGGTACTCCAGTTTCCTCCCACAGTCCAAAGATATGAAGATTAGACTAACTGGCGTTCCCAAATTGCCCATAGTGTGTGAGTGTATGTGTGTGTGCCCTGCGATGGATTGGCACCCTGTCCAGGGTGTACCCTGCCTTGTGCCCTAAGCCTCCTGGGATAAACTCCAGGTCCCCGCGACCCTGAATACAGGATAAAGCGGTATAGACGATGAGTGAGTGAGTGAGTGAGTGACCTGTGCTGTGCTGCCGGCACGAACCTGTGCCACTTGTGTTTTAAGGGTTTTATGGCTCTACATTATTTGAGATGCTTTTCTGTGGTTTGTAACAAGTGGTTGAACCCTGATGTGGTGGCAGAGCTGCTGCTCTGTTGACGTTTATTTGTTTTGGTGAATAAAACTTTCAAACTAAAAGTTGTGTGTGAAGATCACATGAGATCAAGCAACTTCAAGGTCACAAAGATCACAGATTTCTGACTGAAGATCTTGATCTGTATGCACATGATTTCATGGTGCTTTAGAAAATTGCACACAAACTTCATGTAAACATTCATACTGTACATTTTTTTGTTTTTTTTGCCATGTAGATTGTGTTGAAGTAGTGCATGCATTTTTACATATTTTCCCCCCATGATGTTTTAAATCACACAATTCTCTTTTTTCGCGCATTAGTTTTGACATGGGTTTTTATTTCCACACATTTATATATTTGTCGCACTTTAATTCATGCACACGTTAATTTTTTTTCACGTGATTTTACCCTCCATGCAAATTTTCAAATCTTTTTTATTTTTACCTGATTTATTTCATTACATTTTATTTTTCATTTTATTCCTACACACAATTTAATTGCGTGTTAACTTGTCACCAGTGGGTCTTGCACTTTTTTAAGGCATTTGTAAGAATCATGTGATTTTTTTCCAGACAGTTCATGTAATGTCCTGTGTTTACTGTACATGCAAATCTATGTCCAATAACATGTTGAAATGCATTTTCACCTTCATGTCTGATCAAGTGTGAAGTGTGTGTGATTTGTCAGAATAGTAAAGTATTCACCCAGAAGTAAAAAAACAAACAAACAAAAAAAAAACAGCAGTGCTGAAATAAGACGTGTTGTGTAAATGTGTTTATTGTTAAATTATACTAATTTTACATTTATTTACTGTGCATGTTTGTGATAAAGAGAGAGATTGAGTGTGTGTGTGTGTGTGTGTGTGTGTGTGTGTGCGCGCGTACACTTTCCCACATCCCAGCTGCTACATCAAACTTTTTTCTCACATTTATTGAAATCCTCTCTATCTTCCTGTTAGACCTTGAGCTCAAGGAAAAACGAGCAATGATTTTATTGAGGCCAATTTGCCCCAAACCGAACATCTGACAATCAAGCACTGTCTGTTTATTTTGGATGAGATATTGCAAATGTATTTAATGATAGACCCGTGTGTGTGTATGTGTGTGTGTGTGTGTGGGTGGGTGGGGTTCAAGACATTGCAGGTCTGTAAATAATACGTGACTTAACCACGATGTGATGTAACTGATGTATGTTACACAGATCTGGGTCTGTAAAGAGTTTTAGATTTTTTGAATAAAATAAAACAATAAGAATTTAATTTAATTAAACTTCTCACACCATATTTTCATAAAAGCTTAAATAGAAACCCCAAACTCAAGTATGGTTCTCTCCATTTTAATCCTTAGTAAAATTGGATTTATAATCAGAGTTGACATTACTGTATTTCTACATGATTTCAAAAAATTTACAGCTAATTGGGATTTAGATTTACAATTTGTGTTTAATTTTGAAAAAAGGTTTCGTATTTTTATTTTAAATGTATTATGTATACATTATGCATAGATTTTATATTAAAAATTTTTTTATATTTAATTGTGCTGACACTGAACATTTCACCTTCAGTTCATTACATTTATATTCATTAATAATCATAATTAAACAAGCAGATTAACTCATTAGCTGTTTCAGCCAGGTTGTGTCAAGTTTATGCACAGTACTAA
Organism: Platyallabes tihoni; assembly: GCA_030068045.1. Lineage (NCBI taxonomy): Eukaryota > Metazoa > Chordata > Actinopteri > Siluriformes > Clariidae > Platyallabes > Platyallabes tihoni. Next base: position 20,821,399 of record JAQQZS010000018.1, on the reverse strand, counting down.
GCTAAGGTCTTGGGAACCAGGTGTTTTTTTTTCAGTACAGTACAAACTTTCTTTTTTATTTTTATTTCGTTTTACTTTAGGACTTTAGGACTTACTGCGAAAAACAATTCTGATTTCCGAACCTTACTATTCCGACATAAAAAAGTTACTGAAAACTACTTGTGCACCAAAAAAGAAATCAGCACGACGAAATTTTAGACGGAAAAAACAAAATGGAAGCTGCCGGGTTTTGCAAGCCAAAAAGAAGCAGGTGCGACAGTCAAAGTCCTCAGAGGAACTGTTGGAGGTTCTGCAGAATGCTTAGTAAAACTTGGTAGCTAATTTCCTTAAAAAATATTGTATAAGACACTAAAGAATCCTTAAAGTGTTGTCGCACCAATGACTTTTGCGCAGTAAGATTAAATATGTTAATGGCATAGTTACATAGGTTTATAGCAGGTTTACAAGTTTTTCACTCAGATCTGTTCTATTTTAAATGCATGCAGGTTTATGTACTTTTATGAAAGTTTTTCTTATGAACAGGATTAAGTATTAACTTATAAGTATTATGTAGGTTTATGTATGTTTATGGTAGGATAAGGTTCATATAAGCTGTATGTAGAATTACAGAGGTTGAAGTCAGCTTTGTGTCGGTTTATTTCAGGTTTATGTACAGTAGGTATCTCATGAAGGTTTTCCTTATGAACACTAGCCTCTAATGAAACATTAACTATTAATGAGACTATTATACCGAGAGTGTAATGGAGTACCTGTGGCCTCGTTAGCAGTCTGTTGTGTGTCCTGCATCATTGATGTGCAGGTGATAAAGTTTCACCTGAAGCTCGGATAGATACAGAACATGTTGTGAGACTCACAACGTTTCAGCTCAGTGATTATGGTTTTAACTGTGTATGAATTGTAATCTTTTTGCTTTAACTCTAAATGTTCTGCAACAACAACAACAACAATTAAAGTGCTTGGACACCAAAGATTATTGATTATTGTTTCTTACTCTTTTTAAAAATCCCTCTAGACCCTGAGAGCGAACATGCCGAGATCATTTTTAGTCAAGAGCAAACGTGCTCACAGCTACCACCAACCTCGCAGCCTGGAGGACGACTACATCCGACTGGACGCTTTACTGACACACACCTTCACAGGTAGGATTGTTAAAAGCTTAGCCACCAAGTTTCACTTCTTTCACCAAAATCATACGAGACATGATTGTGTGTGAATCTTAACAAGATGATAATATATGTTCAGGTGCTTATCGAAGTCTGAAAGCTTAGTCACAGCTTACAACGCACTGAAACTGGAGACTCCTTCCATAAATGTCAAATGAATCTTTCATTAGAAAACCATATCTCCGTGTCAGAAATTGGCCACATTTAGTTTCAAGTCTAGTTAAAAGTGTCAGATGTCACGTCAGTGGGACTGTGATGAGGTAAACGTACAGCTGTAACAATGCTAAACTGGTAGGTAAAAGCATCCTTTAGCTCAGTTAGCAACAAAATTTTATAGGCAAACTAGCAAAACCACACGTATACTTTATTCAGGACTAAAGTTGCGAGCTCATGCTTTAACCAGTAGTGACAAAGTACAATATAATTTTGTATGGTAAAAGTTGTATGGAAAAGTTATGTCTTTTGAAAGTTAAAAACACTTAAACCTGTTCAAGTTTGAATCTGAAAAAAAAACAACAACACAATTTCATCATGCATACTCCTTCAGGACAAGCTAGTTATACCAGTCAATTTTATACTAGCTCAAACCTAGACAAACATAGAATTCAACTTAGCTAGTTAGCTATGGCTTAAAAACCATTTTTGAAGCAATGCTAAATGACTAAATTTAAACAAAACAATGCTAGCTAGCATAATTACCAAGATACATTTCCAAAATTGTAGCTAGCTCATTTCTTAAGGTAACTTGAAAAACAGAACTAGCCAGCTAGCAAAGTTAGCCAATTTACAAAACATGGCTAGTTAACTCATGTAACAAGCTGATTTGGGAAACTTAACAGCTAGCTAATTTAACAAGCTAAGTTCCAAGATAATCTGGCTAATTTACCAAACTTAGCTAATTTTAAACCAATTCAAATCTCATCTAAAAAGAAACAACCCAAACAATGTTTTTCTCTTTCATGAAGCAGAACAATGAGATAAGTTCCAGGTCTATGTAGACCATGTGCAAAAACACGAATGAATAAACAAATAAATAAATAAATAACAGTTTCATGAATTTTCAACCTTTTTAACACATATTTGTAAATGCGCAGAGATCCAGGCTGAGGCTGACTGCGGTGAGGAGGTGAATAAAAGTGCAGGTCGATGCTCACCTGAAGGCAGCGCGGTGTGTACGGCTGAACATAAATCTCAACACTCTCCTCTCAGCTGTGAGGGAAGTGTGTGTGATCCGCCTGCGGAGTACGAGGACTCTGTGTGGAGACCCAGATCCTCATCTTCTTCTCCAGGTACACAAACCCCCCGACTCTTACACAACGAGATCCACTACAAACCTGCTCAGTGTGAACGTCTGTCCAATCCGAGTTGTCGCAAATGCTTAGCGCTCAGTTTCTTAAATGTATAAGCTCATAGTGAAAAGGAATTTAGCAGAAAATCTGACTTCTGTATAAATAAGTGCAGAAAAATAAAATGGCATATACAGAGGAAAATAATCAAAGATGATGCCAAAGTGTTTCATTCCGCCAAGAAGGAATCCATTAAACCACGTCATGCGTTTTACTTCTTTCAGTTTTACATTTAAATATGTTATAGCAGCGATGAACTTTTTCCATGCATGTTAAATAAATCCTTCGTACTCACCATTTAAATGAATACACGTGCTTTTAAATCCATTTAAGTGGAGCATCTACTATCTACCATACACTGACATGACACCAAGTCATTCATCACTTCTTTAACTGATATTATACAACAGTTAATTCCAACCAAACAATCTGATTGGACGAGAGATGTTCCTCGAGTAGTGATAATAGACGGTAACAGCACTGGGACATTTAACTATATGTATACCTCTGATAACGTACACTAAATGTCGGTCTTCCGCCAGGATATGTGTTGGCGGAGCAAAGTAACTGATTAAATAAAGAAACAAATCATAATCTGTTGACAATAAATGGTTTGTGAAACTTTTGTATAAAAGCAATATCACACTCGAGGTCGTGGTGTTGTGCTGAATATCAGCACTGCTGAGATAGTGCCGATATTAAGTACAACAGTACGATCTCGAGTGTGATATTGCTTAATTAAGTTTGAAAGTGATTTAAATGGAACAAGTGTTAATTTGAAGTGTTAATTCGGTCCAGTCATGTTGCTTGGTAATTAAAAGAAATGAACTATCAAGACTGAACCGAATACAGTATTATTACAGTATTAACATTATAATAACATGTTGTCTGCACAGATGTGGATGAATATCCCTTATCATCACCGGATGATATCCAACCTTTCGACCTGACCTTCCGCCCCTGCGCCTGGACTCACCCCCGCTCGGAGCTCAGGCGCCTCGTTAGACCGTTTCAGCGGAGCCACGTGACACTTGAGACGCCTTCTATCGGCGTTTATGGCTCCACGCAGAGGATCGCCGACGCCGTTTTCTCCAGTCAGTCCGCTTTCAGAAGCTTTTCTCAGGAGGAGTACAGTTCCCTGGCTAAGGACCTGCTGAAGAGAAATACACAAGGATATTACTCCGAGTTCAAGACCATCCAAGAGAAGGACGAGATCAAATCTCATTCTGACGTCTTGTGCACACGGCTGCAGATCAGCGGCTCTTACAAGTGTGTGAAGTGCACTAAGGTAATCAGGTTTTCCAAACAGACGTTTTGGTTATTGTTTGTGTTTTTCATTCCAGCAGGAAATCTGATGTTTGTCTCAAATCTGATCCAGGTGTTTTCCACGCCTCATGGCTTAGAGGTCCACGCCCGGCGCTCACACAGCGGCACAAGGCCTTTCGCGTGTGAGCTGTGCGGGAAAACGTTCGGTCACGCCGTCAGTCTGGAACAGCACAAAGTCGTCCACTCACAAGTATGGAAAATATGTATATATGGTGGTATACACGGCATTACTGTGTGTTGTTTGACAATTAGTTTTTTTTTGGTAACCAAATTGGAAAGAGTGTGAGTTTGATTGACGTGGTCTGGTATATCCAATACACCAATCCAAAAAAACAGCAAAAAAAAAAAAAAATAGCAAAAACAATACAAATTTGGAAATGTTTAATAGCAGCAATTTATTTTTGTTTTATTTTTTTATTTGTAAAATTGAAGTCTATATTAATTTAGACATTTACATTTAAATGAAAATTTTATTCTCATTCACGGTCATCCTGATTTCTGAGATAAGTTTATTAACCAACTTTGGGAGGCGGAGCCTACAGAGAAGAACATTAAGTCTGCTACTAAAAATTTTAAATAAAAAAATTATATATTTTAAAATTTGGGATGTAATTTACATATTTAGAAAAGTTAAATAGAAATATATAAAAATATATAAATTACACAGAATGTGCAAAGTGTAATTGTTACCTGAGAAATATAAATAAATGTAAAAATATATAATATATAACTAATATATATATATATATATATATATATATATATATATAAAAAAAATATCTCTATACTTTAACATTACAATACTGATAGTAAAATACCTTATATTATGTATCTTCTATTCGCTCACCAATACAACAGTTTTTTGAGACAATGTTGGATTTCCTTGGTTGTCTCTCCAAGCTGCAGCCTGATTGGCTGAAATGTTTTCATGTTATGTGGTGCTTTTCCATAAAATCTCAAGAAGCAAACACTAAACACCAAACACGTCTTGAACATTTTATTAAGTTTGGAGTAAAGGATGGAACTATGTACATTAAAGTATCCCTTTAATTAAATATCCTCTAATGATGATGGTGTGTGTTGATACTGTAGGACTTGTTTGTTGACTGTCACATATACAGCCATATTTTCCCCCCCAATAATGATTGGGGTTTTGGGTTCATAAACCTTCAAAGCAAGGTATTGATCGATTTGAGTGCTAAAAACGTTCGCCTAAAAATATGGAGTATCTTCTGTATTTATTGACAGGAGAGGATTTTCAGCTGTAAAATCTGCGGGAAAAGCTTCAAGCGGTCGTCCACCCTGTCCACACACCTGCTGATCCACTCGGACACACGGCCGTACCCTTGCCAGTACTGCGGCAAGAGATTCCACCAGAAATCCGACATGAAGAAACACACCTTCATCCACACAGGTAACATTATCACTCATTTAAATTACTGAATCATGGGAAATAAACTAGTAACAGATAGATTCGAGTGTAGTAATAATGAGATGTTTTTGTTACGTGGTTTGTTGTTGCGTTTAAAAACCTTGTATCACTTATTATTACACTTGAATACAATTTATAAGTCTTAATATTTCTAATATTTCCTAGTTTTAAAGAATAAAACTCTTTGTGTGATGGAGTTACAAGAAAATCATCAACTACATGGTTGCATAATGAAATAGTGCTACTGCTGATCATATTCCTATAGCCGCACACCCGATAAAACAGTGTTTTATTCCTCTTACACGAACAATTATTAACTATTTAATATGTTGTTTATTAAAGGATGATGCGTCACACTTTCTATCAGTTCATAATTACTTTTAATGTTGCTGTATACTAATACTAATGATTAGTTCATTCATAAAAATTGGCATATTGCTCTGGTGTGAAAGGGATAAACATGCTGTTATAGAAAAATCAGTTGTAGAGTTATAGACCAGTCTGACGTTGATTATTTTCCTATAGCAGCAAAATATCCATCCATCCATCCATCCATTCAGGAACCTCTGTAGTCCAACTAGGGTCCCTGGAGGCCAATATTTATTCCCATTTTGTACGACTATGGTAGGACTGCGATTCAACATTCACAACAATTCAAAACATTCAAATTGGGAACGCATGTTTTTGGACTGTGGGAGGAAACTGGAGTATCCAGAGGAAACCCACCAAGCACGGAGAGAACATGCGAACTCCATGCACAGACCGACCACGGGAATCGAACCCTGGCGACAGTGCTAACCACTAAGCCACCGTGTCATCAACAGCACATGACGTGTTTTATTCCACATATTGTGACTATATAAAGTGCTTGATTAGGATATTAACTGGCATGTTGGCTTAGTGGTTAGCGTTGTCATCTTACACCTCGAGGTTTGGGAGGGTCCATGAGTGTCTAATCTCATAGTGTATGGTCGTTCCCTGTGATGGGTTGGCAGAAAGTACCCTGCATCATGCGCCAAGTCCCTCTCCATCCCCCCCAACCTTGACCATATTTAAGAGAAAGAGAAAGGATGGATGAATGCATTATTGAATTTGCGTATATAAAATGTACCACGTTTAATCTGTATCGATCACATTTTCAGGAGAAAAGCCGCACAAATGCCAAGTATGTGGAAAAGCGTTCAGTCAGAGCTCCAACCTCATCACACACAGCCGCAAACACACCGGCTTCAAACCGTTCGGCTGCGACTCGTGCGGCAAAGGCTTCCAGCGCAAAGTGGACCTGAGGAGACACCGAGAAACGCAGCACGGCCTGAAATAAGAGACATTTAAAAATCCAATATAATTTATATTCTTTCTATGAAAACACTATCGAACATTAGTTGAGCTGTTAATACTAAAAATCATTATTGACTTTATTTTTATTAAAACTAAACTTTACACGACTTGAAGGTTATTTATAAAATCTTGTGTTTGAACTTTTAGGTCCATGCAGACATTTTTTTCTATTGAATTTGTGTACAAATAAAAGTTCTTCCTGAATTTCTGCCTTTTTTTTCTCCACTGTTTAAACGATTTAAAAAAAGTGTTTAAGTGTTAAGCACGGAACAGTTAAAAAAAAAAAGGGTGTTTATGAAACCCTGGTCTAGCTTTATGTATTTATTACCAGTGAGGTAAGTGGAACCTCGACCTTTCACAGGTGCGTATAAAGCAAACTTTCACACTCGACTCGTTATCTGTGAACAGCGAGATCACGGGTCTGGTTAACAATCCTGCAGAACAGATTTAGTCCTTTCCTACACACCTTTTCCCCCCCCCCCTTTTTTTCTTTTTACCTTCTATTTCTTGTTTGTTTAATAAAAATCACAGATGTTTTTTTCTGAAAAATGCATTTTTTAATTTCCTTTTAATGTTTCCTTCTGGATTTTTGCCTGGTAGGTTCAGTAGGATACTGCTATGCCTTTAAAAAAAATGACAACAAAAACTCAGATCTCACAGATATTCAAATGAAAATCCCTCAATCATTCACACTCCGCCCATTTCTATTCTGAACTAGTGTTGCTTTGACAGTGTTTCATTTGCATATTCGAACCTGATTGGCTGTTGTATTTTATGATGTAAAAAGGCACGCCTCAGATAACTTTGATCAGTTTCAGTGAGTTCTTTTTCACACAGTAGTGCCGGTCCCAAGCAGCAGGGTTGCGTCAGGAAGGGCATCCGGCGTAAAACCTGTGCCAAGTTGTTGTGCGGACTGGATATTCCGCTGTGGCGACCCCTTGCCGGGAGCAGCCGAAAGACAAACAACATGTATGCATAAATGAAATCTGTGAAATGATTTAAATCATAAAAATTAGAGATAATGACAAAGTATTTCTGATTCTTAGGTTTGGCAAAAAAAAGAAGAAGAAATATTTAGAATAAGGACTTGATTTGAGTTTGTCTATATATTCGACAACAGTGTTTTGGGGGGAAAAAAAGTTTCAGATAGAGACTGTTTTGAACGTTGGAACTGTCCAACTTTTTTTTCTTAAAAGTTTAATGCATTGAACATAATTTCTAGAGAACACAATTCTTTTGTGAAAGAAAACCAGCCTGAACTTTTCTTACTTTTACATGAAGACTTTTCCATTCAATTACTGGGTGGGGCTAATCTCAAAAGAAACCAAAAGGGTGCTAAAAGAGCTAGCAAAATCTAGGAAGTAAGAGCTAAATTAGCAAGTAAAATCTGATCTAGCACAGCACAGCTAACCTACAGTAGCACGTGGCAGCTGCATCAATGAGGGAAAAAACTAGTCTAGAACATAAAAGCTAATGCGGAAGTGACAGCTACGTTAGCAAGAAAAAGCTAATCACATTAGTTAAAGCTACACCTTGGGTAAAAACAAAACAAAAAACAAACTACAGTAGCAAGTAAAAGTTAACTTAGCAAGTAGAAGCTAATAAAAAACACCAAAGCTGAAGAAGTGTAAGGCACAGTTGGGTTAAAAAGATAACCTATAAAATAAACCAATTTGGTAAAAGAAGCACAAAAAAAAAAAAAAGTTAGAAAACAGTGAGTAAAAGCTAATATAGCAAATTAAACCAGCAGTAGCCAGAACGAGCTAATCTAGCTACTAAAGTGTAGTCAGTGTGGAACTGTATTTGAAAGGTTTAATATGATTTATGATTAGATTGAATCATGACCTGCTGATTAGTGGGTGTTGCTGTCAATCAAAAGTGCTCAGTTGAATATTAGACCACGCCCACTTTGTGTTCATATACAGATTAGGTTAATCAGTATGTTCTTATGATGTTTGAGTATTTTATCGCTGTCAGAGGATGAATAAATCCAGCGTACATCATGTTACATACAATCCAAACATTTTAATAACCATCACCGTTACAAACGGTTTAATAACTTCATAGCCGTCAAAACAAACAGACTTAAACGTCTAACCAAATTGACACTTTCTTTAGGATTACTGTTTGATAATTAAATAAAGCTGTTTGTGAATCTTGCTTTCTGGTTCACGCCTCTGCATTTATGCATTTCATATTAATAATAAAAAAAAAACAAAAAACAACAACAACCCAGATTGTACAGATTGTATTATTATTTATTGCGGTTCTGCTGTACAGCGTGTGCTTTTCTCTCAGGCTTGAAGAGCTTCACGAGGCTCTGTAGATCTTCATCTTTCAGTCTGAGCTCCTTCATGAGCGAGCTGATGTACTCAACTGAACCTGTCCTCATCATCGACTCCCTCAGCGACGGAGACACTTCGGTTAACCTGCGATACACGCAATCAAAGATCAATCAGAGATCAATGTAAAATCTAGGAAGTGGTCTAAACACATTAATGAGGTATAAAAAAAAAAAAACAGCTCTCTTAAGACCTTTTTTTAAAAATTTTTTAAATAATTTTTTTTACAATGTACAGTAGAGGTATATAATGCAATTATCAGACAAATCATGGTGTGAAAAACTTATTTTATATATATATACACACACACACACACACACACACACACACATCTTGTATGTATATAATCTCATCCAAATAAACAATCTGGCAAATATTAAATTATATTCTACAGAAACCGATGCTTTGCATATTTTTCTTTCTGAAATCAAAACAGATTTTTTTAAATGCAAAACACTAGAAAATAAAGTTAATGTTTAAAAAGAGGTTTCATGGAGCTCCTAACACTGCTAAATATCCATTATGGTCATGTGACCTACTCACAATCGAGCTCAACCTGACATCACAAAAATAAAACTGGACAGTTTTGACTTTGTTACGAGGTGTGATGGTGCAAAAGTAACTATGAACTGACAAAAAAAAAAAAAGGTGCGACAAGTCAAAGTAAAAAGTTTCCATTATTGTCGGTGTCCTTTGGAACACTTCAGGAAGTGCTGTTATACAAGAAGCTAACTTTAGCGCTGAGCAGGCTAATTATTCTTCCCGTCATGCTTTTTATTCGGACAGTTTTGTTCACGCATGGAACATAGATCTTACAGAACATAATTTGTATGGACACGCCCCTTGTTACAAATATAAAAATAATCAGTTTGTGTTTAGACGAGTAGAATGCAAGGAATATTTAGACGGTACGCAGATCCTAATGCCACACTCATGTCTGAGATTAAAAAGTAAATAAACAAAATCTGGAAAACTAATCTCTAAAAATTACGTATTGCGGCCATCCTGTCAATAAAGTGCCGCTACAGCTTCCATCCCTCTCTCTCTCTCCCTATCCGTCCGTATCAGAGCGGCTCGGTTCCCACCTGCTCTCACGTTTCAGCATCTTTATGCATTATTCAGTCGCTCTGAACAAAGCCGCACGAGCCGACTGCGAGCGTGACATAAGGTTAAGAGTGATCCGGCTCTAAATTATTTATCAACGGAAAAAATAACAAAAGAACAGAAGACATCCCGATCAAATTCGCACCGTTGTCTAATTTTCTTTCTATGATTAAATGACTACGAGCTACACTTCTACATGAATCATACACACTTATTTGGTTGCTTGTTTTGTGTTTAATCCAAAGCAGTTTGTGTGTGAGACTGGCTGAAGGTCGAGGAAGGGCATTTGGTTTATTTATTTATTTACTTATTTAATTAATTATTCATTTTTTTTTTATTAGTAAGTCGGATTTGTATAAATGCAGATCATTTCATGCAGATCATTTTTCACCCAGATGAGGATGGGTTCCCTGTTGAGTCTGGTTCCTCT
>JAQQZS010000018.1:20792683-20809217 GCA_030068045.1 Platyallabes tihoni | reverse complement strand
TTTTGATTGTGTAAAGCTGCTTTGAGGCAATGACAATTGCTAAAAGCGCTATACAAATAAAATTGAAATTGAAATTTGAACTTTGAGCAGCATTCTATTAATGCAATATTGTCTAATATCTAGTTATTGTACTGTCCTAGGTTTATAATATTCATAATATAACCATGTTGGATTCCAGATTTTGATTGGTCAGAAGGTATCGATTTATCTTCCATAAACTTACATAAATCTTTCCAAGTTTCTATAGTTAGAAAAGATCTTTAAAAAGGGGTCATCATTGATATGGGAAAAGTTTCTATAAGGAGATGGAAGGAGTCTCCAGCGTCAGAGCTCTGAGGTTGAGAAAAGAAGAGATTACAGTTTCTCAATTCAATTCTGTACGTATTTCAATCCTAACTTCAAGAGAGAGAGAAAGAAATGCTACTGCTAAGAGCTGACCTAGCCTTCTTTAGTTCATATCAACCAGAGGTGGGAGGTTACTGAGTACATATACTTCGTTTCTGTTCTTAAATACGTTTTTCCCGTATCTCTACTAGTTTTATTAGTGGATACTTTTTTACTATGAAAAAGGTTAAAGTAAGCCATGTACTTTTGATACTTAAGTAAATTTGAAGGTGAATTTTGTACACTTGTAAATGCAGGACTTTTACTTGAGGAATATCTACCCTAGGGAAACTCTACTTTTACTTAAGTACAGGATTTGTGTACTTTTTCCCCACTTCTGAAGTTAGCTATTAACTTTTTAACTTTTAGATTACAGAATATTGACAATAGATGGAAAGTGCTTGATAAGAAGCTCAACATGGACGTTTTCTGGTTAGGAAAATGCACTTTCATTTAAAGCTACAGACACTGAAACGGCGTGACTGGAAAAGGAGTGAAACATGAAGCAAATGAAGCAGCCAGAACGCAGGATATGAGGTGTATTTCAGCTGGACACATTTTGAAGACCGCTGAAGAAGTACAGTACTTGAGGGTTAATAAATAAAAGCCATATAAGAGCTATAAGATGACGTTATTGTGATGTTTATGTTCTTTAAATAATTTAGTGGTGGAAAGAGTAACCTCACTTCCTGTTGATGATTCATTTCCTGTACCAGTGTTTTAGTCCTTCTCGTTAATCAATACGATCACTGAGCTTTGTGCTACTCGGTTCTTTACAGACAAAAATGAAGCAGAAAATAATTTCAAATAGTCAACAGGGAACGATTTTAAACGTGAGCGAGTTCACTAATCGGAAACGGCCGGTGCATCGGTTAACTAGCTGAGCTCCGAACGCAGGTCTGTTCCAGAATTCGGAGAAAGAAATCGTATCTCGTGTTTAAAGCTGGACGCTCTGTTTAAAGCCTCTGTAAATGAGAAATCAGAGTCATGTTCTTAGGGTTTGGGAGGTGGGAGGAGAGTGTGAGCGTGGCTCAGGTGGAACGTTTCCCATGCTACCCTGCTGCTGTTCTATCACGGATTCGCCGTAATCGTGGCGAGATAAAAAAGCAGGCGTCTCTGTTGACTCAGACGGGAGCAGCACGGAACTCTGGGCCTCGGTCGGGCCTTCATAAAACCCGGGGAAGCCGCACACACCATCTGTCGCTGTGCAAACAGCTTCCTGGAGCCCGTACTGGCCCTGACGCATACAAACAGCAGCATGCCAACACTATGCCTTTATACACAGAACACAATCCTGTGTATATACAGAAATATAACATCACAATGCCTCTCTCATACAGGGAGTAACACACTCCGTATCACGCAATTATAGAGAGTTAATCAACGATATGGTGATTATCTTAGTCACCATCTTAATGACTTCAACTGGGCACAAAGTAAGATTATTTTCAGCATTTTATTCCTCATTTAATACCACAATGATTATATTTTTTATTATTAATAATAATAAAACACATCATACTTCATATATGTTCATATTTGCATTTAAATTTGGACTTCATTAATATTCTGCATGATTTTTTCTTCTAAAATTAAACCGGCATGCGATTAGCTGATTAAACTCACTGCTGAGTTTGTGTAAATTTGTTGTACGAGACTCAATTGATCGTCTGCAAGACACGGTTTTGACATTTCAGCTCTTCGTAAGTTTTCCCGTATTTGTAAGTTAGTTAATTAGTGGGTGGAGCCAAATATTAATTAGCTACTGTATTGATGCACTTGCACGAATATGAAGACAATCAAGATAAGTTTTTTAGTTTGTTTGGCCCAAGGAAACATTAATTTAACGTCTTTCCTCGGAGAGAGAGATCGGTTCACCGTGAGATCGGATGAAAAATTCCAATAAAGCTCGAATCATAAAACAGGATTGTAAAGCTTCATTCATAATGCTCTGTGTGCTTGTGTACATAACTTCATCTTTGTGATTAAAATCAAGATGGGTATCCTGCACTCTCTCACACACACACACACTCAGGTGTAATGGCTTTACTGAGTGGGTGTTCCTGCAGAGAAAACAATGCTCCCTGATTTCCTCAGTCCTGCACTCCAGCTGTTGTTCAAGCCATCTCACACACACACACACACACACACACACACACACACACACACACAGTGGCCATAAACGCAGATTAGCCAATAAAGCAAATCATCAGATAAAGAAAAAACCCAAACCCTAAGCCTGACTCCATAATCAACAAGGACACAGCAGCCGAGAAACAAGTTCCAGTGAGACCTTTAAATGTCCCTGATGAACCGGAGGAAATTTTAAAGAGATTGAAGATATTATGGATCTGAACTTGCAACTAAAAGTAAAAAGGGCAATAAAATAGAATTCACCAGACTAAATGAAAAAAAACAAAACAAGATCAAACGTAAGTAACATAAAAAAAATATTAAAGGTATTTATACAAATATAGAATACGATTATTACAAAGAGGGGCGTTCAAGTCAAACTGGGACTTCAAGTACAGTGATGAACAGCTGTAGAACATTTAAACAGTGCAAAGATTTTTAAAAAGCCCTGATTCCTAATGCCTGATCCTTGAAAATCGACAGATAACTTGTCGCTAACTTGCGGATGATCAAGAGACGCATCTGTCTGTAGGAACAGTACGCACAATCATTCATCAACACCACTTGCACTTGAACTCGGCTGCGAGTCATCGCCACAACCTCGCTTCAAGCCATTTCCACATGTTTTTAAAAATGCAATTAAAGAAGTTCCTGGGAGGCCGGCGTTTCAGATGTGAATGAATCCGATCGTGGCTCTGGCGTACTGAGAGAACGTTCTACCTTGATGGTGTCCAAGCACTAGTGAAACACTGGGATAATAAGTGCATTAGTGTATCAGGAGATTATATAGAGACATAACGGGAGTTTTAACTCTCAGAACTGTGTACTGTTATTCTGCTCAAAAGTTCCGCTTTGACTTGAACATCAAACATCAATATATTAAATAGAATAAATAAAAAAGTTTAATTTAAATGAAAAACTTTGCATTAAATATAAAAATTAAATGCTTTTTTACCATTCTGCAAAGACTAAAATGAGATTACCATTAAGATTTATTTATGCAAGTAATTTATATAATTATTTTTTGTCATATTTCTCTCTATTGAATGTTTTTGGGATGAAGAGCTCGGGATTCCATGAGCATTCTGTGAAACGCTACACGGTCTTCATTTGCATACCGGACCCTGATTGGCTGGTAAACCTAACGATGTAATAACCTTCCTGGCACACACTTAATAAAAACCCAAAGCCCTAAAACCCTTAAAACCCTAAGCATTCAAGCTCAGATCAACTCCTCAGAAATGATTTTAAATGAAACATATGAATCAAATGAAGCATGTTTGTGTAAAATCCAGAAGAAAAGGAGACTTACGCAGAAAGCAAAATGATGGCAATTAGTGTCCATCCAGGAGGCTTGTGGATGATGTTAAGGTTTGTAAATCTGGAAAAGATGATATTATGGTTTAATCATCATCATCAGACATCCTGTTGACCAACATCCTGCTAACCGCTAGTTTACTTCTCATGTTTAACAGACAGCTTTAGAGCTAGACACTCTTTAAAAAGCGACCAGTGAACAGGTCCAACCCTCTGGCGCTGACTGATGGACTGACATCAAAGTGAAATGTAACAGTTATGAAACAAAATCAAATAAATATCAAGAACACTTCTAAAAAGGCCATTTTCAAATTAATGCATATTATTAATTATTATATTTAAATAACGTAAAAATATTAAATATAACAAAAAAAAATTAAATGAAAAAATGTTTAATTTAGAAACTAATTTAATGATAAAATGTAAAAAAAATTATAAACTATTTGAAGTTTGATATTAAAAACATTAATCATTTGTGTTTGCAATTATGTTGAAATCATGTTATGAATTAACATTTTTTAATTATAAAAAAATAGTCATTTAAAATATGAACGAAAATTTATATATGTATATATTAATTTTTTTGGCATATATATATAAATACAAATATAAAAGTGGGAAAACAAATTCAGTTCAATCAAATTACTGTTTGATTACAGACTATATAACAGTTGATTGCAAAAAATTGTATACCCCTGGGCAAACTAAATCATATATAAAACAAACGTTATAATTACTTTACAGCCACGAGTCATGTGATAAGTGTGTATGTGATTTAATTGACGTCATGTTATTACAGGACAAAAGAAAATTTGTGGAAAGTGCTGGAAACGATATCAGTAATAAAAACTGTAATAAATATTCACTTTGCCTTTATAACCTACGTATAAACAGCTTTATGAACAGGTCTGGACCCTGAAAAGAGAACAAACTTATGTAACTATTTTTTCATTAATTTTTTTCCCTTGTAAAATCAGGGTGGGGGGGTGAGGGGTGGTTTACAAACTTTTGTACTTGACTTTATACTTGTCTTTTTTTTTTCCCTCTATTTTATAACTTTAGGACGGGACTCGTTCCAGTGTGAAGTCGCTGAACCGCTCCGTTTCAACACCTCTGATTGCTGTTAAACCTTTGTGTGCACGGCTCAGATTTAGTGGCCCTTCAAATGAGGAGCAGAATTCCTGGAAACACCTTGGTGAAGTGGCCTTTCTGAGCCGCCGTAAATCAGCTCCTGAGAGCGGGACAGCGCTTCCTGTTGCCAACCTGACCGTGAGCGACAGCGGCTCGGACGTCTCACAAAACAACGCTATATAAGGAGTACGTGAAGAATAAGACACTCTGCGTCACGCGGTCATGGGAAAATAGTCAAGAGGTGATGTGATGAAGCAGAATCACTGTTACTACTGTGAACTGATTAATGTTCTGTAAGAGTGTTTTCTGTAAGTGCGTAAAGTATTTTATTGTACTTGTTTTCATGCTAATAAACCAAATGAGAAAATCTGCCATTTTGTGATTATTTTTTTCTGGTGGGAAAATAATTACTTTTAATTTTCCATAATTGTAATTTTTACACCACTGGTGAAAAGACTGATCTGAAACGGATCCTTCAAATCACACATATACAGATTTGGAGAGTCTGAAGATCAACACCCGTCTTCTGGGCCCTGAATCACTAATGCTGAGTTCTATTGTGGTGCCGTGACCCGAATTGCTCTCGAGTGTTATACTATATCTTACAAATAAAGAGCTGGCTCTAGCAGATAGGCTTGTTATTGTGTAACCTCACCATGACCTATGAAGACCTAGAACCAGGGAGTTCAGGAGAAAGAACCCTGACATTAACTTTAAACCGAGGACATTAGATAATGCTAAATGAGGCACAGAATGAGCTGACTGGAGCAAGTTTGAATTTAAGGACTAAGTAAAGGATTTCCTGTAGACAGAGCATGGGCTTTTATTCATTATATTCATCCATACGCCTGATTTGATACATGAGAGCGGTGGTGGTTCAAACGATTAAGGCACGGAGATACTGATTGGAAGGTCAGGGGTTCGAGCCCTAACGGCTCCAGGGGGCGCTATATCTTGGCTGACCCCAGATTCCTGTTCATTTCATTGTGCTGTAAAGGAAATGTGATGAATAACTGAATCTTAATATCTCTAGGACTCACCTGAAAGTCCGGACTATGGCGTTAACATCGTTGATGATCTCGCTCATGGTCACACCCAGCGGCCCGGCGACGTCTTGTAAACTGAAACCCAGCACAGAACAGTCAGGGTCGAATACTACAGGAACAATTTTTATATATATATATATATATATATATATAATTAAACAGCGCTGAAGAACTGAAACTCCTCGGTGCTTCAGCGCGTGCGCTAAAATTAAATGTGTGCTGAACTCTGACCTCCTGCAGAGCTTCTCCACAACAATGCGCCTCTGGATCACTCCCTGAGCCTTAGAGTTGACGAGCGGCAGCAGCGGCGCGTCCTCTCTCTCCTGGACAATCACACATGTCAAACACATACACACAGAAACACACATGCACCGCTATTAAAAAATCTGAAATAGTAATAATGTTCATGTGTATAAAAACAACACAAACACAACACAAACACTTCTAGGATGTGACGGGTCCCTTGAAATACTTTATTAAAACACTAAAGAAATTATGAAAAAAAAGCTTTTAACATTGAAAGAATATATATATATATATATATATTCAGTATTCAATAAAATAAAAAAGTTAATTATAGTGTAGAAATAAGAATGGGAAATAAGGAAATAAGAATAATATTTTAAAAGAAATTACATTTACAATTTTGTATAATGAAACATACAGGAAAAACTGAGTGCAGTTGCAAAAGTTTACACACCCTATAACAACAATGTGTTATTTCTAACTGGAGGCGGCACCGTCCTGCATTTCAATTCCAACACTGAAAATCTGTTTATGATCCCATTTCAATAAGAATCTTATATTAAAAAAAATAAAAAAATTATAATTATCAAAACAAATAATTCCTTTTTGTTAAAGAATTGTCGAAAGTTTTCGCTCAGGTATCGAACCTGGCATTTTTGCTGGTATCGTACGCCATCTCTGTTAAAAACTACAAGACCACACGGGTATTTAATAAAAATTTTAAAAATTTTTGCAAAAGTCTTGACCCCCCCATTTATTCATATTAAATTTAATTAAAATGATGCAGATTAAATGAAAGAAACTGGAACAAGTATTTTACTGCGACAGGCTGCAAAGTGCTTAAATATACAGTTTAAAAACTGGTTATTTATAGAACAAACCTCAGCAGCGACCTCATTTCCCCTCTCGTCTGTTTCAACCACACGGCATCAGCAGTAAACTAATCACCTGTCATCATCTGTACCTGTTTCTCACTGGGTCAGGACTTACATTAGATGCTTTTTTTAATGCTTGAATGATTCATAGGTCACTGAAACAAAAAAAAAAAATAAATAAAATAAACAGGTCCGGTAGAGGGACTAGACTGAAAACGAGAGACAAAAAAACCTCCGTCAGAAAGCCTGGGGAACTGTTTCTCAAAACTACAATAAAAATATAAGAAAGTTTGAAGATTTGTAATGAAACTATGGAGAAATGAGAGGGTGGGGGGCAAAACTTTTGCACAGTACTGCAAGTCTTTTAATTATTACTAAAAAACAATCAACATGGCTCCTGTTGGACGTGACAGGTTTGTGTGTACTGTGACTGTGTGACCTACAGTAACCCCGCACTCCGCTTTCTTTCCACAATATTAAGGTGCAGGAACTCCTCATACTCTTGGACATAGCGCCCTCTGTGGTGAGTACTGGTACATTTCTATTCTCTAAAGCATGCAGATAAATCTCACGGGACAAATCCCATCACAATCCTGCTGTGTTTGTGTGTGTGCTGACCTCGATGTGCGTTTTCTCCTCCACAGCCTGGGTTTGCGTCTCCTCAGGCAGGACACGCGCTCCTCTGTAAAACTCGTGCACTCGGACCTCCAACAACTCCGCCTCTCTCCTCAGAGCCTCATAATCAGGTGCTGGTGCAGAGGGTCGAGCCTGAGCTCCTCCTCCTCCTCCTGCTGAAGGTCGTCCTGAACGCTGCACCTTCTCTACATCCTCTAGGTCATCTTCATCCAGCTCCTCGTCCTCCTCATCATCATCATCAACGCTCTGTAGCTCAGCTTCAGTGTGTGAGGTGTAATCTCCTCCGTACAGGAACCTTATATAAGGTATATAGAGTTATATAGGGTATATAGAGTTTATACCCTTATATCCATTTCTAGCGTATATAGAGCTTTTAAAATGCTTATTGCAAATAAATAAATAAATAAATAAACAAACTAAGTATAAAAATTTGCTAACAAAAGTATGTAAATAATTTTAAATTAGGGCAAGGCGATGTGAGACAATTATTATATCATGATATTCAAAGACATTTCTATGATACATAACCTGAAATTTAGGTTTGCAAGGAAAACTGTGATTAAATTTTTTTTTAAAAAGTTTAAAAATCCATTTAAATTTCTTTTAAAAAATGAGCTGCTTCGTATAAGAGGTTTAATTCCTCAAAAAATTTGAATAAATAAAGAATTAATGAATAAATAATGATCAATTGTTTAAATTAAAATATTACATATATGTATAGATAAAAAATTTATTCTTTAAAGAGTTAAAAAAAAAAAGCTCTGGAATAAAATTTGAAAAGCTAAATTGTCTGTTCGAAACAATAGTATAATTATTTAAAAAAAATGAAAAGCAATAATTACATTTTTAAAATAAATAGTTAATTAATTTGAAAAAAAATATTAATATTTTATGTATATAAAAAAGTAAACATTATAAAATGATACAAATGCTAAAAAAATTATGATTTATTTCTAAAATAATAAATAATATACCTGGGATATCACAGAAAATGTATTGTGATGGAAATTATCACAATATTATCATCATTATATTATCGTAATATTAAACTTTTCAGCTCTATTAAAGATTTAAGAAAAAATATGAAAATAAAAATCAAGATCAGGTAATAAGATGGAATTGTCGCCACATGTGAAAATGTTTGTGTCTCCATGGTAACGGTACACATATTACAGTTGATTAAAAACTCATGGTACAGTTGATTTACCTCATGGTCTCGTCGGTCCTCCACTCCATCAGGGTGTGTGTGAGAGACTCCAGCAGGCTGAGCGTGACCGCCGGAGCTTCACCACTCGCCTTCCCGCGGCTCTTTAGCAGGTTTCGGAGTCCAGCGGCGGTTTTCCTATTCATCCCCACTTGGGAGATGTCGAGGTTCGTGTTGAGAGAGTGTTCAGGTGAAGCAGGAGCGTCTGACAGAGTGACCTGCTGTAGAAGCTTGCTGGTTTCATCCACCGACCCAGAGTCCCTGACATCACCGTGCTTGCCTGGCTCTCGTCTCACACGTGTCACTTTGGCGTCACCGCTGTGTGTTTGGTTTTCCCCGTCATGACGTCTGGGCAGATCCCCCCACCGAACACGCCTCTGCTGCTGCGGCTGCTCTCGGGCCACCACGCTGGACACGAAGCCCTGCTCTTCATCGCTGTCCTCGTTCCCGCTGGAGCCTCCCAGCGACCCGGGCCGTTCCGAGATCGGATTCTCGACGTCCGATATGCTCAAGGGTCTGTCTGATAGCTTTATCTCCAGACCTGACGTCCCTCTGAGGGGAAGGAGAACGCAGGACAGAGCAGCATCAGTACTGCACACGGTGTACACGTACCGTATACACTCTCCTCATTAGAACTAGTTTATAAAAAGATGAAAAAAAAACGTGTGTGCGCACACATACCCGTCTCCCTTCTTCAAGAGCTTCACCTCAGGAGGTCTGTACGGAAAAAAGAAAGAAAGAGAGGAGCTTTCATTTAACAGTGAACTTTATATTGATATGAACACCCCTTAATATTTCTGTTACTGTTATAAACATTTCAGTTATTAACATAAAAAAAAAAAAAACATTCACATAAAATCACAGATCTTTAAGAGAATTCTGACCAATCCTGTCCACTCTGAATGACGTTCCGACCAATCCCGTCCACTATCAGTGGAATTCTGACTGGTCCTGTCCACTCAAAGGAATTATGACCAACACCATTCACCCGCGAAGGAATTCTGTCCAATCTCGTCCACTCTTACTGGAATTCTGACCGATCCCATTCACTCTCAAAAGAATTCTGACCAATCATGTCAATTCTTAATGGAATTCTGACCAATCATGTCAATTCTTATTGGAATTCTGACCAATCCTGTAAATTCTTAATGGAATTCTGACCAATCCTGTCAATTCTTATTGGAATTCTGACCAATCCTGTAAATTCTTAATGGAATTCTGACCAATCCTGTCAATTCTTAATGGAATTCTGACCAATCCTGACAATTCTTAATCTGCTTAATCTTTCTGCTCTTGATGGAAATATGGCCACTTCCTTTCAAAGGAATTTTTCAAACCAACTTTCAAACCAATTCCATCCATTCTCCAAGGAACTCTGAATATTCCCACCCACTTGAGAAGGAACTCTGACCAATTCTATCTTTTCCTGTAGAACGTTTGAACGTCTCACACCTGCCACAGGTTTCGGAAGCACGCCTTTACGTTATGATGATTATGAACCATGTGCATGCGAATGAATAAAAGTCACACTACCTCTCCGACTTCCTCAGCCACAGCGGCGTTTTGGATATCTGAACCTCGAGATATTTGGAAGCTTTGAAGCAGAAGTTACTACAGAAGCACTGAGAGAAACAGAGTCGTATTTAATCAGGTGTACTTAAAGTTAAAAACAAAAAAATTATGAAAATCTAGAAAAATCAGTGTTTTATAGCAGTCAGGTCTCTCGGTGTACTCCACCTTACGCTCGGTGATGTCATACACCTTATTGGTCTTGGTGGAAATTTTATACTGTTGAGTTGGAACCTGGAAAATATACAGAAATGTAAAATCCAGAGAAAATATTCAGCTTTACAGAAAATAAATCCTTCACACGTCTTGATTCTTACTTTAGTGAGTTTGTTGGAGCAGACGGGATAGCCACACATTTTGGCGATGAAGCGTTCCTCCACGGCATCACTGTAGTTTGCTGGTGTGATCAGTCGAGCCTGAAGCATGTGCGCATACACACACACACACACACACACACACACGCATACACGCATACACGCATACACGCATACACGCATACACGCATACACACATACACACATACACATCATTACCAAGCCAGAATCAGACACCTACAGTACATCACACACACTCGGGCTACTTACACAGTCTATGAGGAAATCCTCTTGCACGTTGTCGTCCAGGAGCCGTTCCACCACCTGGAGAGCTCTCCGCTCCAACTCGAGCTTCTCCCTCAGCGTCTCCTTCAAAACCTCCTTCCTGAGAGGAACGAATAGGAAACTCAATGAAATCCAAAACCTTTCCATCATTCTTCCTGTACTCAGTTACATCTGATATCTATCTACTGTATCTCCAGGAAATTCCAACAAAAATTACTTCTTTTAGGTGCTCTATTACAACTTGATATTTATGTATGAGGGTGAGTCAAAAATTATACGCACTCTGGCTGTAGAATTTAATTTTAATCAAATACATTATTTTTCAACATAATCCCCATGCTCTTCAGTACACTTTGTCCATCCGTCAACTAGCTTTCACATTCATATAATGTCGACTTCTGAACTTTTTCTCGGTCGGCGATTGAGGACGTTTCCATTCCATACTCTGTTGAATGGATGAATCCGTGTCTCGTCACCAGTAACGATTCTCTTTAAGAAGCTTTCACCTTCCA
Organism: Platyallabes tihoni; assembly: GCA_030068045.1. Lineage (NCBI taxonomy): Eukaryota > Metazoa > Chordata > Actinopteri > Siluriformes > Clariidae > Platyallabes > Platyallabes tihoni. The sequence continues at coordinate 20,797,565 of JAQQZS010000018.1, read as the reverse complement.
TAGGAATATCGATCTCCGTTTTATTCGCAGATCTCCAAATGCTTCTGTTTATAAGTTGTTTCAAAATCAGAATAATTGCACACTGCTCTTCTTTTATGCAAATCACAAGTCGGGCGTCCATTTTTGCTCATACCAGAGTTACACATCAACTGATGTAAGAAATTAAGCCCATTGAAAACTTGTGGACAAACAAAACCCCGAACATTCTGACAAACTCTGAGCATTGCTAATTCAATTCAATTCAATTTCATTTATATAGCGCTTTTAACAATCGTCATTGAGTCAAAGCAGCTTCACAAAATGAAAAGGAAATTTATGGAAGTGTGTATGAGTGAGAAAAAAAATGTGCAAGAATGAGCTGCAACGAGTCAGGAGATGGTACAGAAGATGATGGACAGCAACTTAATGTAAATGCCAATAAAAGCCTTTGACACTTATAAAATGCTTGCAATTATACTTCAGTATAACAGGGGAACATCTGAGGCAAAGATGAAAAATGTATATTTTTGTCACTCTTAAAACTTTTGGCCCCCCAGCTGTTTATAAAAGCTATAAAGTAGGGGAGAGTGAGGAATAATAACTGATAGCTAATAACTTGCTTACCTCTTGGCCTCCTCTTCAGCTGTCCTCACCTGACCTGCTTGTCCACCTGCAACCATCATAAACCTGATACTGTTTCAATCCCAATTAACACTTCAACACTTCCTCATTTTTTTTTACTATCCAGTTTAATTCTCTGCATTAGGGATAACCTTGACGTTTCTCGACGTCTAGGAATAATAATACGTACTTTAAAAAGCGTGTTGTTATTAAAAAAAAAAAAAAAAAAAAAAACCCTACCTTTCTTAGTTTTAGAAGCGCGAGCTTGTTTCTTTCCTCCGGCGTCCATGCTTCTTTCCATGACAACGAAACCTACCAATTACTTCCGCTTTCGTCATCAGACTTCTACAGCAAGCGCGAAGGGACAAACCGAGCCCGCTGCGTCACCGTGTAGAGAGGTGTGTAGCCAGCGCTCGGACCAGTCTTTAGGTTTTTACACGAACTCTGGGTTAAAGTAAGTTCTTATTGTTTGTAACATTTTTATATTCATTGTATGTTTATTGTTTTTGGTTAAACAGTTTAAGGATATATTTATCGCTTTTCTGTGTACAGTAACAGTAATCAGTTACGCTTGTTTGCTAACAGGCTAATCATCTAATCATGAGGAGGCTGAAATCTCTGCCTCAGATCTGCTCAGATCTCTTTAAAACCTCTTTGTTTAGTTTTTATAAATTTTATAAAAGCACAAACTAAACAAACAGTGTGCAGAAAAACTTTAGAGTTTTATTTCCTTGTGTTTTTGTTAATATCGTTCTCTATTTCTGTAATAACTGTGGTTTTATCCGGCTTTATGAGATTTCAGTGTGGAGTAAAAAAAATAAATAAATAAAAAAGCATCACAAAGCACACAGGAAAATAAAATAATTGACAGATTAAATACAATTAAAAAAAGATAACATTACCTTATTTCATTAATATTATTATTTCATACATTTTAATAATATTCCACTAAAAATGACAATATTATCACTTATTAATAATAATATTTAATATTAATAATATTAAGAACACAATATAATTTACAATAATAGTTTGTTTTTAGCTTTAAAAATGTTTGGAAAAATCATCATATGTTTTTTATGAAATGTGAAGTTTTTAAAACAGAACAATTGGCACACTTTTTTTTATTTTTTTTTTTTTTTACTTTTGTGACATTTATGTAATATTTAATTATAATAATAAAAATAAAGATTAAATAATTAAAGATAATAATAATTATTGTTCTTATGAAACAATACATAATACTAATATATTATTATTGTATTATCATTAATTATTTAATAGTTATGTAATAGCTTTTTATTATGTTATTATAAATTTTTATTAGATTAAATATTTTTTAAATATTTCATAATTATTTGATTTAATTATCATTATACAAGGTTATTATTTAAAACAGTAAAGGAAAAAGTATAATTTTTGTTGTGCCTTTTTATATTAATGCAAATAATGTTATCTAAACTTCAAAAATAAAGTTAAAGAAATAAAAGAAAGGTAAATCATTTATTTTGAAAGACTTGAATAAATACATTAAAAAGATTTAATATTTTTCTATTTCTATTATAATTTTCATAAGAATATAAAATAATTTTACTATAATTTTTTATTATTATAAAAAGTTGTGCATTCATGTTTATTATTTAGTTATACAATAATAAGACGGCAGAAAAAGCTCGTCAGCGCCCCCTGTAAAAACTGACAAAAATCAGTTTATTTATTGAGTATAAAAACAATTTGAAATTGTATTGTATAAAAAAAAGTGAACATAATTATACACATCTGTGTGTGTGTGTGTGTGTGTGTGTGCACGCGCAGTTTCAGTATGATGTGAATCCCAGGTGATGTATATTATGTTTGTGATTCAGCTAGAATGTTGTTCTTGATCCTGCGAGTAACAGACACACGGTTGTTTCTGATTACGTTTTCAGATCGGACCGGGCCTGTGATGCTCTGAGCAGAACACCGCTCCTCCGAGACGCTGCAGTAACTCCGACTCAGAGACCACGGGAATGCAGTAAGATGTCGCTCGAGCAGTTCAGCGATGTCGTCCAGAGATGCGTAAGATCGCGCTGAGATTATTTATCCGCTCTGTCTGGTTTTTGCTTTCCCTCGTTTCTCTGGTTCTGATCCACCCGTTCTCTCTGTAGCGACACGTCGTGGATGAGAACTACTCCCCGGCCGACTTTGAGGTGTTCCGCTTGGCAGGGGCAAGCTGCATCAAGCGGGGTCACGGTGCTCACATCTTGAGCGTCATCATCGATGAGAGAAATCAAGTGAGACGCAAGACAGAACCGTCTCTCTCACACACACACACACACACACACAGGATATTACTGCTCCAACATTACACACCCAACATTACACACGAGGAATATCACCGTACCTGTTTATTTACTGATGAGTGTCGTTTATGTTGCAGAATATTGTGCGCTGTATGGGCTGGAACCTTCTGGAACCGTTGGTCAGAGTTCTGCTGAAGAAGGAAGAGAAGAACCTGCATCACTGTCAGGCCATCTTCTCTCACCTACTGCAGGTAGGACACCTACTCACCTCCAACCAGCTCATACATCTGACATGACCTTGACGTGAGGTAATGGTCATGTGACGTGAGGTAATGGTCATGTGACGTGAGGTGTCCGTCTGTATGCTTTCAGGTGTGCAGTCCTAAAGAGCTGGTTCTTGGTCTGCTGGAGCAGGTGGAGGAAGCTGATGCTGATGCCGTGGCTGAAACCATCACGCTACTGCTCACACCCTTACAGACAGGTGAGGAACACACACCACCGCACAAGTCTCATCTATCTATCTATCTATCTTCTTCTTTTGTTCCACCTTTTTAACTTTGGTTCTGTTTTTTTAATAACTTTTTTTCCCCTTGATTTTATTTTAAATTTTTTTCACTCTTGCTTTTTTATTTTGGGGCTGTCCAATTTTTGTTTTTCTTTTGTTATTTTCATTCTGACCTTCTTTTGTTTCCTTTTTCTCTTTTTTTATTTTGCTTCTGTCTAGTTTCTTTATACCCTTTTTCTTTTTGATTTTGCACTTTTTTTCCCTTTCTTTTTGGTCTGTCAAGTCTTTCTACCTTATGTTTGACCTTTTTTATTTTATATATGTATTTGTTTGGTTATTTATGTTTTTCTTTCTGTCTTATTTTGGTTTTGTCTATTTTCTGTCTATTCTTTCCAGATGTTTTTCTTTCCAGATCTTTTCCCTTTTTTTATTTTTGGATCTGTCTGTCTGTTTTTCTTTTTTCTTTCTTTGGTTTTGTCTATTTTCTGTCTTTTCATTCTTGGTATTCTTCCTGATGCTTCTTTTTTTATTTAGTTTTTTTTTTTCTTTCTTTTTGGTCAGTCTTTTCTTTGTTTCTTATTGTTTGTCTGGACTGTTTTATTTTATATATTTATTTGTTTTGGTTATTTATTGTCCTCCTTTCTTTCCATAATTTTTTATGCTTGTTTTTTTTAGTTTATATATTATTACTTTTTCTTTCTTTGAATTAAACAAAAAAATAAAAATTCCTCTCCCTTTTTACCTTTTATTTGACCGACTTTCTGTTTTGCCTTTTCACCTGTCTCTTAATTTTTATTTAAAAAGTCCTTGTTGTCCTCTACCTGTATAAGCCCCACCCACATCGTGCTCCCTCATCACACCGCATGAGCAGCCGATTGTATCTCTATAACCTCATGTGGAGGAAAGTGCCGTCCTCCTTCTTTAGGATAATTGAATCCAGATGAATGCTTCTCTCTCTCTCTCACTCTCTCTCTGTCTCTCCACAGTGTTGCTGAAGCTGGGGAAGAGGAAGGCCTCGTCTCTGGGCATGGCTCTCTCCACCATACTCACCCAGGTGACCAAACTTCCTGTTCCTCAGAGCCGCGAGCAGGAGGAGGACGACGTGTTCGGGTTGTGTCGCTGCTGTTCGGCTCTCTCGCTCTTCACCCGGCCCTTCGTGGAGGAGATCAAAGAGAACAACAAAGAACGTCGTGCCGTCTCCAGGGACGACGAGCTCCGGGTGGAGATCCTGAAATTGTACGTATTTACCGCTGAGCTGTGTTCCGAATGCTAAGGGAGGGGCTTATTTCAGGACCAGAAAATATGAGAAAGTTCATAAAGAAATTGCAGTTTACAGACTTTCCAAGGTTTCTTTCTTTTTTTTTTTTTTTTTACATTTTTTTTATTGAACAATTAACAGATCTACATAAACAGATCAAAAGCAACTAACTAAATGTATTATTATTAACAGATGAAAAGAAAAGATGAAAAAACTTTCCACCCACCCCGAACTTAC
>JAQQZS010000018.1:20755926-20769625 GCA_030068045.1 Platyallabes tihoni | reverse complement strand
GCGACTTACATTTTTTATCTCATTACACATCTGAGCAGTTGAGGGTTAAGGGCCTTGCTCAAGGGCCCACCAGTGGCCCACCAGTTTTACGTTGCCCACCACTTCGTATCTTTGTATATCTATAAACCAAGTGAGTTCTTACCCGAGTAATAATGAGCCTTAAATCCTCTTCCTCCAATATTAAAGTCTGACTTAAACACGATCAGCAGCTGATTGGATGTGGAGACGGTGTTGGGCGGCCGCTCGTTCCCGCAGTAGTTCCCGATGTGACGGTGTTGGACCGTCGGACCGTCAAACAGTGCGATGTAGTCAAAGTTACAGCCTTCGTTATTCTCCAGCTGGAAGTCGAGGAAGACCAGAGTGACGACGCTGCGGTTGGACACGTGGATCGTCCACGAGCACTCGCCATTATTACTGTACTCGTGAGGATACCCCGGGCTGGAAATCTCACCCGAGAGTCCCGTCAACACGCCGCCACACGTATCTGACCAAACACAGAGACTTAAGAATCATTACATGTGTGATGTTAGTGGGAAACTTTCACGATTCTTACAGTTCCTTTACCTGTCTTGTATCCCACCAGGAAGCCCGAGTGAGCCACGTGCCGGTCAGAGTGGAAGATGATCGACATGATGTTCCACGAGGAGCTGAACTGAGGAGGCGAGGCATCTCCGCAGAACTTCCCCAGGAGGTTCCCCTCGTCCTCCGAGACGCCGTTGTAGATTTTGATGTAGTCGTAGGCGCAGTCGGCATGGTACTCCAGCTCGAAGTGATGGAACGTCAGGAGCACGGAAGAACCCTCGGACACCACGATCAGCCAGGAGCAGTCGACGCTGTACGGGTAAAGACCTGGGAAGTTCGGGCTGGAGATGTTGCCGCTGGAGGTAGGGGCGAGGATTCCTCCGCATTTTACACCTGTGTAGAAACAGATCATAAACCCACGTTACTTCTTCTTCCTCTTTTTTTTTTTTTTTTTATTTACATTTTTTAAAAATAAAGTGTGGGATCATCAACTAGTGTCATTACGGTAGGTCTGCTCGTCCAGAACTTACGGTAATGTCCTGTGTTTGGCAGAAAACGAAGAGGCTTCTTCGCTAAGATTTATAGTTTTTAAAGATTGTCTGTAAAATTCTAAGACACGTTATAAATACTGTTTATGATAAATTATTTACTATGAATTATGATAAATAATAAAAATTAGAGCAGACATCATTTTGTTACTTTTTAAATAAACATCCAAAGTTTGCCAATCTGTTATTTAAACTATACACTGGACTGCTTTATATGATTAAATAATTCTTCAATGTTATGCTTTTGCCTGGACAAAATTTTTAAACTAATTAATCTTAAAACATAATTAAGCTAAAAAATTAATACTTTATTAATATTACTGTAAATATACTGTATATCCTTGGTTTTTATTATCCTGGACACCTTGAGATGTAACACATCTGACTCCTTCCTAAAGCAGAATCACTTTTTCTAACGATGTGTTAAATCAGCTCTTTGAGTCGACTCTATTATTAAAGTTTTTTTTTAAATTATAAATTATTATAATCATTAGTTTCTTTTATTTTTTTTGTGCCATTACTCTGTCTATTTCAGTCTGTTCACCCTGACACCTCTCACCTCCCCAACCATTATTATGAATCACTTAAATACGATTCATATGATTCATTATCGAGATGATTCTTTTAGAATACGGTTACACTGTGCCGTGTTACAAGTTGATTAACGTTGATCTATTAGAATTTACAAATAAAAGACACAAAAAAAGATACAACAGGCTCTTCAGTAATGCGAATCGATTCACGTAAGACAAATGAACGAAAGAGTCGAGTCATTATAATCGACACATGACTAACTCGTGCTCAGGTCCAGTGTGTTCCAGATCTGCCTATAATACAGTAAATATGGTAAATCCTACCTTTTCTGGAAGCAGCTTTGCTGATTATGAACAGCAGATGAAGATAAAGAGCGATCCTCAAACCCATGCTGTATCGCTCCGGATGATTTTGCGATACTTTACACACTTAAGACGAAAAAAGAAACACAGACGGCGGAGTGTGTGAAGTCTCGATGTGGAACGTGATCGGTTCAGGGGTTCACACTGTCCGCTAAATTTTAATGAGCGATATCAGATACGCACAGGCGGCGGCTCATGGCACTGTTTGGAGAGTTGGCATTAAATGTTAATGTGTCGGGCACAAAACACTCGTTAGGACTCCGGCCTCCAGGGATGATGATTAGCCACAGGTCTCGGTGCAGAGTCTCAGACTGAGCTGTTAAGGTGCTTCCTGTGTCTGTATCACACGCTGTTATATACAGTACACACATGGACAAACGGAGATCAAATCAGTCGTAGCTCCGTATTTAGAACGAATCAACCAAATTTTTGATTGGGTCTTTGAGTCAGAACTTTTAAATCAACTCCTTGATTCAATTCTTTTAGTTGACTCTTTGAGTCAGCACTCTGAGTCAGCTCTTTGAGTCAGTACCTCGAGTCAGTTCTACATTTACATTCATGGCATTTGGAACACGCCCATTTCTGAAATGACCTACATAAGAGCTTTGATGTATCTCTCTCTCTTTAAATAGATCATTATACAATACTGGTTCAGTTGGTTACTGATCATCAGGTCCATCAGTCTAAAACACTGCTGAAAGAGTTTTTTTTTTCCTGCCCATCTGTCCATTGATCTTTGAAGGTTCAGTCTTCATAGTGCGCTTGCCTTTTTTTTTTTTGGAGAAAGCCATGCTGCGTCGAGCTTTCGTTTGTATTGTATTTTGTGAGGATTTGGGTGGTTTGTGGGTGCATTACTGTCATTTTTGTGACTAACGTATACTCTGTGGCTTCGGTAAAAATAATGAATTTACTTTTGTCCTATTTAATAAAAAACCCACACTTATATTACTTTTCATGTATGTATTGTACTAAAATGCACAAAAGTGTTATAATAGATCATCTAACAATAATTCAATTGAAAATAATTAATTTGCTTTTTTGTAAAAAAAGAAATGGAATTGGTGGTTATATCGTATTTGTCCAGCAGGTGGCGGTCATAGCGCAGCGCACACGCACTACTCAACATAAAGGCGTCAAAGAAGAAAATCGAGACACGAGACATGGCAACATGGCCGCCTCCTGAAGGAAAGCGAGACAAAATGTCAAACCCGGCTGTGGACTGTTTATAAACTGTGTTTCTGTGGATTATCATCATCATTATTATTAATAATTATATTATTATCAGTGTGTGCGTATAAAACATGAGTGTAAGAGCGATGTTGAGCCGCTCGTGCCGGAGGATGAAGCCTGAAGGTGAGCTGTTGCACCGCTGTCTGTCTCTCAGCTCGGGCGCGCGCGGTAAAGCTCTGCCCCGCAGGAGGCCTCGCGAGGTTCCGGAGATCCTCGGGCTCGAGCGCGTCACGTACGCCGGGAGGCAGCACTTCGTCCCCGGTCTGAGCAAACCGGCGATACCGGACTGGACCCGGGACTGGCACAACCCGCACCGATACACAGCGCCTGCAGCACACAGCATGGAGCTGTACACACACACACCGTGTTACATCTACACTCAGAGGACCAACCCGCTGGAGGGTGTGTGTGCGCGCGTGAGGGCGAGAGAGTGTGTGCGCGTGAGGGCGAGAGAGTGTGTGCGCGTGTGTGTTTCCCTCTCTCTCTCTCTCTCTCTCTCATTTTCTCTCTCACTCTTTCATCTGTTTGTCTCTATATTTCTGTCTATGTTGCGCTCTCCGTCTTTGTCCCTTCCACTTTTTCTTTGCCCGTTTCTGATTGTTTTTCTCATTCTGTCATGCTCTCCTTTTTTGTCTCTCTTTCTTTTTCTACCGATGTCTCTTTTCAATGTTTTTGTCTTTCTCTCTTTTTTTTTTTATATCCTCTCCCTCTCTTTTTGTTTTTTGTCTGTCTGACTCTCACCCTCTGTCTCTCTCTTGCTTTGATCATCTTTCTCACTTTCTTTTCTTATGTCGCTCTTCCTGTGTTTGTCTCGTCTCTCTCTCTCTCTCTTGTCTCTATGCAGGTGTGAGACAGGCGTTGTGGCTGACTAAGACTAAGCTCATCCAAGGTTTTCCCGCTCAGCTCCTAGCGTTAGCTGAGAATCCGTCCAATCAGCTGCAGGATCAGGACGATCGCGTGCAGGACGCCATCAGACACGCCCGCTTCTGGGACACCAACCAATCCCGCCCTCCTAAAGAGCGATACTGGTGAGAGACCGAGCTCGATCTCGTCACGGTTTCACAGAGTTCACCTCGGGCTGATTAGTTTCTTTTAGCTTTACATCCCGAAGTGTGTTTCCCCTGCAGCGTGACAGGAAAGGGGACGGACCAGACAAAGTGTTGACACTGGAGACTCCTTCCGTAAATGTTTCATTTTTATCGGATCACTTCAGGGAAGCGTCTCTGTGTGTGTGAGTGCTTTAATATGAACCAGAACACCGTCTGATCCCACAGAATCCACTATTTAAAAGTTAACTTTAGTTTAACTGTTGTGTAAAAATAAAAAAAAAAGTTAATTGTTTTATTTGTATAAAAAAAAATAAACTACGTGTGAAAGCAGACCCATCTGTTCTGTGTAAGAGTGATGTAACTCTGGGCCTATTTTAAACCCAGTGAATGACGTGGACGATCTTGGCGTGATTCCTCTCCGCGTCAGCACCGTAATGTCCTTCTCTGGTCTCCGTCCCACTGCCCGGATCTTGATAATTGGCTCCTGGCATTTGGCTCTGCGCTGCCCCTGACGGTGTGGTGAATTTAATGACGGGGCATTAAAGGCGGCCGGCGTGCCAGACAGGCGGGGGGGCGACGCGTTAAGCCTTTATTAATGAAACGTGGCTACAGGGAGCCGGCTGTTCAGCGCCGCGTGTTCAGCAGGGCTTTGATAGACCTCGTCCCCCTCCCTGACACTGCCCTTTGGAGACTGTTTCATCTGCCCTATGGTCCGGCGACGCTCAAATACAGAAAGGCCACGACTTAATCTGACATTTCACTCACACACACACACACACACGATAATGCAGGGACTCTGGAAGAATGTTTACTTGTGGATCCTTTACAGACAGTAAAACATTGGAATGTTAGGATATTGTCTGTGCATCCCATAATTTCGTTCACTAGGCAACATCTTCGGAGCAATATCTATCCGATATCTGATCTTTATTGAAATTATAAAATGTTAAATGGTTACTTTTGACATCAGGACATCCGTAGTGTACAATTGCCAACATTTACACCTCACACATAGCACTTGCATTTTTTGGCTGTTGCCATGGCGATTAAAATACATCAAAACCCAACACTCCGGGCTGAAGGTGATGCAGACAAAAACAAAATACTGTTTAAATAAGTGAAAAGGATGTGCTAAATGTTCTTGACTTGACTTCTGTAAAGTATTACACTGATGATGGCGTGTTGAGTATTTTGTATCTTTTTTTGGTTCGTTTGATGTTTTCCTTTCATGTCAGTAATGCAAGATTAAATAAAAGACTTGTATTTTTCTTCATGTATCATTTTATCTATTATAACAGTTACTTGACATGCGTTTATAATCATTGTGTTATAATTGTGGAGTAGATGAATAGATGGAGGAATGGATATACAGTTTATAGATGTTTCGTTTACCCCCTCTGCTGTTTTTTTTTTTCTTTTTCTTTTCTCAGTAATAATGACATGTACGTGTATACCTTTCTGTCTTTGCCTGTTTGCTAACCCCTTATTTTCTGGCTCGTCCGCAGTCCGTCCCTGTTACACAACCTGCTCCACCTGTGCCGAGGACTGCAGGTCTCTCATCCGGCACTCGCTCACAGGATGCTGGCTGAGAACTACGTCCTGTCGGCCAGCTGGACCCGAGGTGAGGACGTGACCGGAAATGATTCTTCTGCATCGCTGCTGCGCTTCTGTTCCGTACATTAATTACAAAGCGGTCCGCGATTCATTCTCAGGGTTCTCATCGTCACAAAGCTGTCTTCTGTTGTGCATGAATGTCGATGACCGATGTATCGTATCGAATCAGGTTATCGCATCATGTGACGGCTTACTGCACTGAAACCAATCATTTAACAGATTGTAAAATTTAATTATATCTGATCAAATCATATGTTGAAGCGAATCGTGCGGTATTGATTCATATAATGATTCGTAGAATTCTGGGAATATCATGTCATACAATACATCACATTAAATCGTAGACTTTAAACATGATAGAAAAAAATATCATATATATCTGTATGATCTCACATCGACTTATATCACGTTGAATCATATTGAATTGTATCAGACTGAGTTGTGTTATGTTAAATCATTACACACTGCTTTGAATACGTCTCAGCTCGTTAATCAGATCACGAGTCACACGTTTGTTGAAGCAGTGACATGTCTATAAACGCCCCCCACAGGCCATGGTTCTCTCACACACTTGGACCTAAAATCCAGAAGTGAAGTAACCCCCCTGTGTGTGTGCGTGTGCGTGCGCCATGTCTCAGGTGAGGATCAGTTTCAGGTGCGAGGGCAGAACGGCTCCCTGTTGAGCAGCACGACTCCGCTTCCTGCTTTGGCCGGAGACGAGGAGATCCGCGCCACGTCCGCTAACGTCCTGGAGACCTTCTACCCCATCTCGCCCACCATCGACCTGCAGTGCACCAACGTCTACCAGCTTCGAAACCACACGGGTGAGAGTTAACCTGAAACCCTCTACTTCATCACACAGTCTGTCTAACATTCTGCCTATCCGTCTAGCAGCCTGTCTGCTATTCTGCCTGTCTCACAGTTTGTTTTTCCTTCTGATACTATTGTCTGTCTTTCTGCCACATCATCTCTGTCTAACGCTCCACAATTTTTATGTCTGTCAATCTTCCAGTCTGTCTGTCTATCAGCCCAGTCTTTATTAGGCTGGTAGACAGACCTGCTGTCTGTCTGTCTGTTGTTCTATCTGTCGCTCTGCCATTCTATTTGTCTACCTTTCTGTCTTCCCTTTTCTACCAGACAGAAAACCAGCCTGTCTGTCTTCCAATCTGTTATTCTGTCTGTCTCTACACCAGCCTGCCTGTCTATCAGTCTTTGTCTGTCGTTAGTCTTTCTACCAGCCTGTCTGCCATTCTGTCTGTCCATCTACCAGCCTGTCTGTCATTCTGCCTATATGTCTGTTGTTCTAGACAGGCAGACACAACTCTGTCTACCTTTCTGCCTTCGCTTTTTTGTCTGCCATTCTGTCTGTGTGTCTGCATCTGTCTGTCTGTAACTCTTTGCATTCCTACCACTTTTATTTTGTCGGTTGACTTTCTGTCTGTCTACCAAAATGTCTCTTTTTTTATTTATTTATTTATTTATTTTTACTATTGTCTAACTGTCTGACCGTCTGACATTCTGTCTTACTGTGACTAATAATACAAGAATTCATCAGCAGCTTTTGTTCTCACATGTTAAAGTATCTGAGGTGTGTGTGTGTGTGTTCAGGTTTCAGAGAGGATTACCCGTACCCTCATGCTCACACACTCTTCATAACGGAAGCTGGAGACACGCCCAAACTCCAGGCCGAGCAGCTGAGAGCTAAACTGCTCATGTTTGCGTTCGGGAACGCCCTCGCTCGCGCCCGCGCCCTGTACGGGGTGAGAGCTTCCTCCGTCACGCCGGCTGTGCAGAAATATGTGCACCTTCAAACAAAGACTGGAGCAGGAATAACACATTGAGTGCTTATATGTTTACAGAGCTGATAGCTACAGATGTGCTCTGATGTTTAATACGTAATTAGCGAGCACTTTAACTAGTACTTAGTTTTCATGCTGTTTTAGCTTATTAGCAGATAACGGAGCTCGCTCGTGTCTCCCTGCAGGACGAGTCCCGGGTTCTGGAGAAGCCCATCGTGGTGCAGAGCGTCGGCACCAACGGCCGTCTCTTCCATTTCGTGGTTTTCCAGCTGAACACCACGGAGCTGACGTCAGACAGCGGCGTGAAGAACCTGGCCTGGATCGATGGCGATCAGCCGCTCTACGAATTCGCCAAGGTCCGGCCTTTCATCAAGAAGAAGGTGGTGAGGGTACGTGAGCGCTTCAGGAGAGTTCTCTCAATTCCGTTCGCTTTCATTTTCACATTTTCAAAGACTAATCGCTCAGACACGTGAGGAATGAAAAGAGGGTCTGGATTCAAATCTGAAATGCACAAGATTTAAGGAAAAAAAACATGGACATCCAGAGCGGCGAGGTCGTGTTTGTGGGGCTGGTCAGTGAAGTTGGTTTTAAAAATAATAATCAATTAAATGAAGGAAACGGGGAACAAAGGTTTTACTGTGACAGGCTGCAAAGTGCCTAAAGATCCAAGCAGCAGCAGCGACCTCATTTCCCCTCTCGTCTGTTCCAAACACTCAGCATCAGCAGTAAACTAATCATCGGCCTGATGTTTTTTATTCTTGAATAGCTCACTGTGTGGCTTAACAAACAAAAAACATTAACCTGAAACTGTTCTCATTTAGAAACTGGAAAAAAGAAAAAAAAAAAAAAAGTCCAGCAGGAGACCTGTGTCCCTTGAGACTAGATTTAAGATCCAAGAAAGTCTGGAGGTTTGGAAGCAAAATATGAAAAAATGCGGTGGTTCAAGTTGATTGGCCGAGTTCTCTCAGAGGGGACCGGAGGCACTCTGGCGCGCTCGCATAAACCGGAAGGAGCGAATACCACATGCAGCGATCTGTCGGCCTCGCATGATTCGGAGGAACCTCGATAGTCGTTGGTCCTCCCTCGATGAGTAGTTGTAGTCTTGATGTGGGTGTTGGGTACGACTAAATTAGGGATAAAATTTCCAGGGGGAAAAAAAAAAAAACCAGCCGATTCATGCTCAAAATCCTTCCAGTCTGGCAGAATTAAAACAATTCTGCAAAGAAGAGCGGGCCAAAATTTCTCATCGCAAACGCTTAACTGCAGTTGTTTCTGTCAATGGTGGCACAAGCAGTTAATAGGTTTTGGGAGCAAATACTTTTTCACATAGGGCCAGTTTTTATTTCCTTTAATAAATGAAGTCATCATTAAAAAATTTTTTTTGTATTTAACCGGGTTATCTTTGTGTAAAATAATAAGTAGTTTGATGATGTAAATCATAAGTACAAATATTTTTTTATGGAAATCTACCCGTCTGTCAGTCTACTTACGGACTGTGGGATTTTTTTCTATGGTTACGGAAAATACTTGATATAGCCTGATATGCTGGTAGATAAAAATAAAGAAAATGTAGAAATGTTTATTAGCTTTTAAGAATTCTTTTGCTAATTTTAGGTAGATTTTTATATGAGACATTATTTGATACACCCGATGATCTCCGTTGGTGTAGAATCATATTACTCATCTATCTTCACACCTGTACTCTCTCTCTCTCTCTTGCTGCTCAGGTTCCTGCTGGTTTGTCCGGATATCAGCCTGAAACCTTCAAGAAATTCCTGGCGCTCTACCTGCACGGAGCCGCAACCTGAAACCGAGCGCCTGCTGTTTTTGTTTTCTCCTGTAGGTTTAATATTTCACTGTAATGTAAAATAACAAGAACAGGATAAAAGAATAAACCAAAGTCGTAAAGTCCTGCGTGAGGATCAGATAAAGGACAGTGTTGACGGGTGACACTTCATTTCATATCACTACTATAATCAGATTAAAAACATTTTTTATATTAAGAATCTTGCTCTGGTATAAGTGATGATGTAACAGAAACACCTTGCAGTTTGAGCTGAATAACCTTCTTCAGGTTGATTGGTTATGCCTGACTGAGTCCCAGTGTGTTTTATCCTTCACCTGTGAGCTAACCAGAGAGAGAACATGCCGCCTCGATCTGTTTATACACGTTTATTTTGAGAAGCGACAGAAAGAAGAAGGTTTGCATTCGTTATCAGTTCCATAGACAGTAAAATAATTTAATCACTCATCATTTCTGTATAGATTTACTCTCTGAGGAACCATGTAAACAATAAACATTAGAGCAGAAAAATATTATACAGCGAAACGCACGTGTGTGTGTGTGAGAGAGAGAGTCCAGAGCGGAGACTAAAATGTTTTTCAGAAAAGATAAAAACAAAAGTTATGAAAATAGATTTAAAAGAGTCGTGTCCTGGTGTGGAGAAAATGGTGAGATCAGTTCAGGACAAAAGTTCAGTCTCCTGAGAAAAGAGTAAAAAAAAAAAAAAAAAGATCTTAAACCCCTTTCCTGCACGAGTGGAACGTCACGATTTATCATTTTATCAGGATCTACTACTGTATTACCGTTACCATAGCAACAACTTCCTGACTGCTGTTGTAGGAGCTTATTTAACATTTCCAGAAGCAGTCTCCAGTGAGAGAGAGAAAATGTAACTTTTTTTTTTTAGGTTTTCAGACGTGATTTCATCACCATTACAGTTAAGCATTGACGATCTTTAGCTTCCAGAGTGACGGAGCGGCTGTTAGCGAAGCTCACAATCGAAATGACTGGACGTTCCACAACATCAGATCCAACTCAAAACACATAAAAAAAAGTATTGTCTCTCAATTTAATTAACAAATAAACGGTAGAAGAATAATATAACACTTCAGGAGCTCAGGGTGGTTCAGGCCCCTCTGTCTTGTTGATTAATTTCCTAAATCTGCATAACCCAAGAGTTCTATTCCTGATTAAAAAAAAAACAAAAAACATGTATTATTACTTGTGTAAATATAACGAGCTTCTAGTTACAGATATTAAACGAAGCTCGACGCATGCACACGTACATTTATTTTTTTTGGATGCGAACGAGGAATTGAGGATTTTTAAAAAAGATATATATACAGATTTATTATCAAGTCATTTGGAATGTGCTGAGGAGAAATTTACGATTTGGATTAAATTAACGAAAAAAAAACAAAACACGACACTAAGTGGAGAAACACCAAAATAAATCTGCACCAAGTGATCTAATATTGCTCATTGTGCAATTATTATAAAAACAAATACATTCCTATTATTTAGTTGTTTATTAGACATAATTAGTTATTGGTTTTTCAAGTTTTACTAGCAAATTATTTTGTACTTTTTAAAAAATATTTGATGCTTAACATAAGACAAGACTGAAGTGGGAACAAATGTCTAGGAACAGGTTAATAATAATAATAATTAGAATTTCTTCTAAAAATCTAAAAAATATCTAATTAAAAATTAGACTGTATAACAGAAATAATAATGTTATGGCAAGTCATTTAATTTACCATTTAATGAGGCTGAAATAAATAAAAAAAAATTACCAGAAAAGAATCCAAATCTATAAAGAAGAATATTTGCAAAGGAATTTAGTTTTCTTTTTTAAATAATAGAAAATCTTATTATTGATATCAACAACTGTATTCTGTAAATTACACAAATATTTATTAAATTAAATTATTTATTAATATTATTATTTATTAGTTATTATCTATAATTATTTGTACTAGATTACCGGATGAAAGTTCATTATGATATAAAGTTTGGAATTACAAGTTGAAAATGAAAATTCTACTAATTAATAAGTAATTATGACGGCATGTTAGGATCTTCTGCACCTCATTGTGTCGACACTTCTGTAGTTTGTGGTTTGTGTTTTCCTGGGTTTTGTAATGGACTGGCAGGAAAAGGGTTAAAGTGGAAAAGAGTTAACAGTCTGACTGTAAGAACACGACTCACATTTATAGAGTAAACACAGACAGGAAAAAGCATGTGTGTGTGTGTGCGCAACTCGGCGTCCTAATGACGGCCACACCCAGCTTTTGTGCTCGAGTTACCCAATCACAGCGGGCGGGGTCAGATTACATCGTGAAGAGAAACAGAGAGAGAAAAAAAAAAACTGAGACGAGACCTGATTAAGGATGAGGAGATAGTGATGGTTATAGTCAGTCCGACATGCTCGTTAGAAAACTCGTTAGCGAGCATCAGAAAAAAAGGTGAAGTACAAATAAATAAAAGTCCTTTAAAAAAAGAAACCGGTCTATAATCTGTACGTGGTGACGCTCTGAGTGATTGTCTGTAAAATAAATAGTCGAGGTGATTGTACAACCAATAGGAAGGCCTATAAAAATTTTGAAAAAAAAAGAAACAAAAAAAAATCGCTATAAAAATCTACAACGCAAAAAACGATTAAAGGGAGTGTGATGTAAGTCAAAAACAACCCAAAGAAAGCATTTAGCGATGAGCTGTATCTAAATAATCTGGTTTATTTTAATGAGAAGTAGAAAAGAGACGACGTGTGTGTGTGTGTGTGTGATGAGGCCGTCTGTGAAGCTGAAACCGGTCTGCAGGAATGTTGTACGATAAATCTCTACTCAGTTCTTTCGTTTCAGTTTTTTTCGTGTCCAGTACGCTGGTCCTAAAGTGATGTCCAGGGAGATCCGGCACCGCCACGAACCCATCTTCTGACTTTTCAATTAAAGAAATAATAATAAAAAATAGAAATAATGATTTAAAAAACCCTAAAGGCAAGAACATGACTGTAGAAAAGAGAAGCGCTCCAGCCGAGATGCGCGGCAGGGGGGGAGGGGGTTAAAGATGATGTCGGACACGTCGCGTTGGACATCCTGGACAGGGTTTCTGATGGACATCTCACGTCTGAGTGCGAGACTGAAGTCACTCTCTGGTTGTGCGCGGGATTTTTTTTTTTTTAAACCAGGGGTGCCTTCGAGCCGCCGTGAGTGCTGAGGCTCTGAGGCTCTGACGCAGATCACACGCTCATAGTCATCGTCGGGGAGTACTGAGGATCAAAAAGAAAAGGAGATATAAATATCAAAATAATCTTGACTTTTTGAGACACCAGAAATAAGGAAATATATCGGTAGTGTCATATAAAGTATATCACATGACATTAAATGTGATCACTGCAGGACATAACATTATACACACACACACACACACAACAATGCAAATCTGACAGCGAGCAAAAATCACTAAAACTCTAAAACAGAGGATGATTATCTCTTCGACATATTTATGAGTGAATAAATGTGTAGGTACATAAAAAAAAGTTATATGTAACTTAACTAATTATATTATAAATAACTAAAAAAACTAACTAAAAACTTAAAAAAGATAAATTACTAAAACGAGTAAAGCGAGTAAATAAATAGCTTTTAAATGTTACCTAAATGTTACATAAATAAATAAATATACTTCTGATTTCATACCTTCTATTTCTTTTTTATTTCATTAATGACTTTTTTTTCATGTGAAACAAAGCTAATTAGCCACAAATACACAAAGATTAGCCAAAGAAAAAGGAAAAACTGGGGGGCCAATAATTCTAGAAGCTGACTTTTTCCACATTTTGTTATGTCACAGCCTTATTCTAAAATGGATTTAATTAATTTTTTCCCTCAGAATTCTACACACAACAGCCCATAATGACAACATGAAAAAGGCAAAAGGCACCTGAAGGACTCTCAGACCATGAGAAACAAAATACTCAAGTCTGATGAGACACTCTGGCCGCTCTACCATATAGGTCTGATTGGTGGATTGCTGCGGAGATGGTTGTCCTTCTGGAAGGTTCTCCTCTCTCCGCAGAGAGGAGATTAATAATTAATTAATAAATTTGAAAAAATCTCAAGTAAACTTTTTTCATATTGGCATTATGGGGTGTTGTGTGTAGAATTCTGAGGGAAAATAAATGAATTTAATCCATTTTAGAATAAGGCTGTGACATAACAAAATGTGGAAAAAGTGATGCGCTGTGAATACTTTC
>JAQQZS010000018.1:20663787-20686331 GCA_030068045.1 Platyallabes tihoni | reverse complement strand
AAAACTCCTTTGTGATTCCTCATGCATGTTGTTTTAGTCAAGACCTTTATAATTATTCTACCATCATCACTCAGTGACGTTTGGCTCATAATCTGTTAGCTACTAAAAGCAGGAATAACAGAGGGGACCGGGTTATCGGGGGCGGTGGCGGGGCTTGTAGGACGACTTTCAGAGGTAATGTTAACTAATACTGACATTTTAAACTTTCTAATTAATAGCTAACTAACTGTTCCAGGGTTGAATCCCGAATAGCGTAAAAGAAAAAGCTAGTGTGCTACGTAGGGTGTGGAATCCCTGACCAAGGGCACTACTTGGTGCGTTTCAACCTTGTGTTAGAAGCTAGTTAGCCATGAAAGACAACTTGGATGGTTAAGAGACGATTTAATTTGTGGGTTTTGGCACTGGCATTCGGTAAGTAACGTTCCCTTTGATGTACAGAAGTGGGCGGGACTATCGTGGACAGATGTTGTGACGTCAGACTTAAAAAACGTCTATAAGGTAACTGAGAACTTGAAATGTACCCATAAATGGATAAAAAAGTATGATGGGTTGTTTTTTTTAATAAATAAAAAGGCAAATGACAAAAATTAAACACTTGTCTGCATTTCATCACACCGCACTGTTGTTGATTGTTTTCCTTTAACAGTTCGACACTGAGTGGTTTATTTCCTACATCCTGTTTTTACACGGTACCATCATACAGTATGAAAAGCTGCATCTTGAATTACATGTGTTTTATTTTCATAACCATTAATTTAAATAAATGCAGCATTACCCTCTTTCTTTTATCTGGAGTGTTCATTCGTTACTGATAACGAGGGTTGCCTGATCTTTAATTAAACACTTTAAAATCCGCTTTAATCTCCCATGCGTACACTGCAGCCTGTATCTGTTTCAAATTAAGCTGGTGTTTCTTCTAAAGTGAACATGAATGTTTAGAGGGAAGATGCAGGACACGTTGTGGGTCTCACTCCTGATGCTGGACTGCGGTTTGGAATCCCATTTCCTCTGGATTAGAGATCATTACTCTTACAGATTCAGGCCAGCGCTGGCCCAGGTGAAGTTTGTGGATTTGATCACGCACAGCTGCCGATGTTTGTGTGCTGTGGTGAAACAGGATTAACTTGACCGTAAGTGACGGACAAGAAATTCATTCAAAATATGTTTATGTTTTAAAAGCTGGTGCAGAGATGAAGGTTAGGGTTAACTGGGACAGCTGGGCCGTACTGGGATTCAAATGCGTAAATAAAGAATCAAAAAATCAGGATACATAAACGCATGGAACAGACAAACTCTGCCAGAAGAAAAACTGTACTAAATTATACCTGTGCTTTGTACTGGATTCATGGTACACACTTTGTCCATATCACATGACAGATAAATGTTAGCACATGCTTCACACACTTAAAGGAAAGCGCTATCTGCCCTCTTCCACATACATGAGCTCAAAGATGGCTAGTGTCACTGTGATTGACAGAGCATTGCCCCTCGCACCTGCATATAATTATAAACATGGTATAGGTGCTGATTAAATTTTTTAGGTTATACATATAATACATGTGTAAAAATGTGTGTGTGTGCCAAAGAAGCTACTTCTGAAGTTTATGCAACGTGGAAGTAACCAATCTAAAAGGCGTTGGACTAGTGATCGGAAGATCCCACGTTCAAATCTCACCACCAACCACCAAGGTGCCACTGTTGGGCCCTGGAGCAAGGCCCTTAACCCTCAATTGCTCAGATGTATAAAGAGATAGAAATATAAGTCGCTCTGGATAAGGATGTCTGCCTTAATGTCTTCCCTAATGGCCATTTTTCAGCGTTACACTGCCTCGCTTCAAACAATAATAATTTAAAATGGAAATTATTCATATTTCTATGAGTATTGATACTAAAAGTGGTGTAAGCTTCTAGAAGCATATGACCTGTAAAAATAGTTTTTTAGTAAAAGCATAAAAAGCAAAAAATCTGTAGTGTACGTAACCGTGTCAAATTCATGTTGCGATAGCTTAACAATTTTGCATTTTAAAATAATACACCTTTTCAGGTTTATGTCTTTTCATGTGAAATCTAAATTGAAATATGAAAATTCACTTTTTCATCAAGATGAGACCCTTTTTAGCACCGATAGCATGTTTTAGCCGATAGTGTTCTTACTTTAAAATAGGAATGAAGCGGAATAGGAATCTATTGATAGATATGTATATAAAATACACTATTGTTTCTTTTTTTTTTTTTTTTTTAAATATTTCTTTTATATATAAATTTATACCCTGGCAGGAAGGTTCACAGGGCATCTGATCGAAACAGAAGCGGCACATTGGGACCTGGGATCCCATGGGATGCAGGCGAGAGGGTGTAACTGTGAAGCTTGCAGAACAAAGACCATTAAGATAAATGTAAGATAATAAATTCCACTAACATGGACTAAAGTAAGCAAATGATAGATTCAGTGTTATTTGTTATTTGTATTAAGGACCTGTCCGTGCCAGAATTGACACTTCATACTTTGTTCCAAGGGTGTGAGGTTTATTAAAGAAAACCTTCCCAGGTTAGGCCACACCTACTATGGATTTAGATGCAGATACAGATATCTGGAACAGTAAGCAGACAGATCCGCCTGTTCAGTTCCGCTGCTGCAGTATGTCCGTATTCCCAGGTGGAAGATGAGTATTAAATACACAAAGATAAAGTTACCACTTCAGTGACAAAGTTCCAGTTTAGTACACATGAAAGTTTATCTATTAATAGTGAAGGTTCGTGTTCGGATGTAAAACCAGCCATGGATCCTCTCACTTTTCCTCATCCTTCTACATTTGTGCATGTTGACGGTTTCTCGTGGATACGCCAAAGAGTTAGTTTAAAGGGTAATTTAAAAGGGTAAGTTAGTAAAAAAAAAAAAAAAAATTCCTGCTTTTTGTCTTTTCTCTATTTTTTTTTGTATTGGCCAGGCCTTAACCAAGCTGATTAGATTTCCCCTCAATATGACCTCATAAAAGGGAAACCCTCAGGCAGCTTGATGCTCAGCTCTGCTGTTCTCCGGAGGGGCGTGGCTCAGTAGTAGCTCATTTACATAGACACTGAAACAGCGTGTTCGGATGAGGAGTGAAACCAAGGGAGTTACAGAAATGAAAAAGTGCAACATCTGAGTGATATTTAGCTGGAGAATTAACACACACACACACACACACTTTGAGGGAGCTCTGAGACCTGTGTTAACTTGTTAAGGATATAATAATACATTAAACCTTCAAGTTCAAGTCTCACCCTTGTGTCAGTGTTTAATCTACTCTGGATTCCGGTCGGTGGTTATCCCAGGATGCTTTTCTCTCCTAACCTGCTTACTATAATCACTTTATAATCACACTGTGAATCTCATGTTATGAAGGAGAGCACAGGATGCATTTTGCTGCTTTGTGACAATGTCTAATATTAAAGGTGCAACATGAATGAAATAAAACTGATGTGAGTTGACGGTTGAGTTGTACTGTGTTCAGTAATTCACCAGTAGAGGGGGTTAATGCACTTTCACCCAGAACAGTTCTCCAAGGCTTGAAGGGTTTAAAGGAGGAATTTGAGAATAAGTTAAATAAACAATTTCTCAAAGCGTGTTAATGTTAATGATGATGAAATTATCTGCAGGTGATTTTGTCAAAAGCTGGAGGTCTGTTTTTTTTTTTTTTTTTTTTTGTCTTAGGAGGAAGTGACTCACCTACAATAGGGTATGATTAGGATGAAGTAAAACACTGATGTTAAACAATGAATATTTTATATGCAACTTTGTATATATGTATTACTGAAAATAATAGTACTGAATAATAGTTTTTAGCTCATCATTGTTTTGTAGAAAGCAGAACAAATGTCCACAACATTAATCTCTACATCTAACACCTGCCACAAGTTTTGACTTGTGGTTTGTACAATGCTAAACCTGTAGCTATAAGGGTTCTCATAACATTCTTCTTTGATTTCTTAGGATCAATAATAAAAGTATAACTTTAGTTGTTCCTCAATGAATAGGTGTTGAAAATTTTAAACATGTTGAAAAATTTAAACACTGGGTTTTATTCCAAAAATTCTCCCTGTACAAACCAGTGATAACGGCTGTAAAGTGAACTGAAGCAGCATTGTGATTTATGAATGTCGTTCATCTGATCTCCCTCATGAATGATCCTATGAATCATATGTGAAAAATTAG
Organism: Platyallabes tihoni; assembly: GCA_030068045.1. NCBI lineage: Eukaryota > Metazoa > Chordata > Actinopteri > Siluriformes > Clariidae > Platyallabes > Platyallabes tihoni. Next base: position 20,682,136 of record JAQQZS010000018.1, on the reverse strand, counting down.
CATTTTATTTCAAACCCTGTGAAAAATAAATATTTTATGTGTAAAGTTCACACGTGACTGTGTTGTGAATAATGAATAGTGTGTAAAAAATAACTGAATCATTTAAAAAGCGCATGTGAAAATAAACAAAATATGATCAATTTAATCGTTTAAAAACTGTCTGATAATTTAACAAGGAAAGGATTAATTCTTTAAAAATAAATCAAATAACAAATTAACTAGAAAAAAATATTATCTTAAAAATTAGTCAACTGGTAAAATAAACAAATGAAAGATAAATTGATAAAAATGCATCAACACATTAACAAATGAACACAAATTTTTAAAAAAAAATAAAATAGTTGTTATTATTAAGTGAAAATAAATAATGAATCAAGTGATAAATGAACAAGTGAAGAATTACTTATTTAAAAATTTAGCACTTCTGAAAAAACTAACCGTGATAAAATGAATGAGTGAAAGAGGAATCAATAGAAAATGAAAAAGATGAAGTGAAAATAAATCAAGTAATAAATAAATTACCAAATGAAAATGAATCATGTTTTGTAAAAACTAATTGTGATCATAATAAACATAATGAAAGAAAATGTAAAGAATCACATAAAAACTGTATTGTGTCAGAATCATCTAAGTGGAAATGATTTGTGTCAAAAGTCAAATAAAAAAAAAGTGTAAAAAATTAGACGAGAAAGTAAATTTATTAGGTGAAAAAAAAAATAATGTGTACATGAAGAATATGAAACAGATGACAATAAAACCATATGTGCTACATGTGAAAAGCTGATGTTGTGTAAAAAAAGTGCTAAACATTACACGTCAAATGTTTAAAATTCACATGTCTAAATGTGAAGTTCATGTAATTTGATTTGTTTTGTTTCGACACCTAATATTTAATGTCATGTTCAGAAACTTCAGTTGGACTTTGATGAAAGTTAAAGAAAATCAGGTCCTCTGAGTGCTGAGTGTGTGTTTGTACCTCACCTTTAGAGGATTTGGAGGAGAAAAAAAAAAAAAAGAACCGTACAAAAAAAAAAAAAAAAAAGAAAACTCACCCTGGCTCTGATGATCGTCTTAAAACAACGGCAATTAGCCACCTGATGGACTGAGGAGTGATTAGAAAGGTGGTTGAGTTATTATTGCGTATTAAGGAGCTGAAGAGGGAGCGGAGGGCTGGTGATTGGCAGGCTGAAGGAGCTTTAATAGGAGTGAGGAGATGGAGGAGGAGGAGGAGGAGGAGAGGGGGGGGGGGTCGCTGCAATCACCACTGAATTGGGAGATTTTTTTTTGTGTGGTGTGTGTGATTGTCAAGTGGGCCATTTCTGCGCTCTGATTAGGAGCCTTTTCCCCCCACTGGAAGCTGATTTTTTGCGGTCTCTTCGTCCTCCGTGCTCAATGCAATCAGCCGCCCTCTTACTGTCACTCCATCCCGGCTGATTTCTGTCCCCTCCCCTGCTCCAAAAGAAATACTAAATCCCTCTCTCTGACTCATTAAAAAAAAAAAAAAAAAAAACTCCTGAAGAAGGTCACCTTGTGGCTGATGAGCATCTGGAGTAGCTCTTGTTTTATTTCTATTAACGCAATATTGACCACCAGACTTAATGGGACACCGATTAGGAAAACTCGTAATACTGATGTTTAGTTTTTATCCGGTTGCAGAGATATCAGAGATATTCCAAATCGGGGATAAAAATATATTTTCTCCTATTTTCCAAGGATAAGGTTTCAGTACTAGTGTGTTGTTGTTGGTCTTTCGGCTGCTCCTGGCAAGGGGTCGCCACAGCAGATGCTTTTTCCGCACAACAACTTGGCACAGGTTTTACACCGGATGCCCTTCCTGACACAACCCTCCCATTTTATCCGGGCTTGGGACCGGCACTGCATCCAGTGGCTTGGGGGTTTGGGCACTGGCTGGGAATCGAACCCGGACCTTCCGCATGGCAGGCGAAACACCTACCACTGAGCCACCAGTGCCCTGTTTCAGTACTAGTTTGAATAGTGATAAATGTCATTTAAAGAGCATGCTACAGTTGGGGGCGGAGCTACAGGCTATGGCTGGGGTGGCGAAGTGTTTCCTTTTAACATAATATAGAAAAGAGTAAGCAAAAACTGGTCAAAGTTTTTATATTTATGTTAACATTTAAATTTATTAGGTAGCTCATTAGCTACCATTCATATTTCCTGTTTTTCTAGCTATGGCTTTTTTGTAGCGTGCTAGCTTACAAACAAATATGTGTCGTTTTATATTTGACAAAGATCTTACTGAAATGCTCAGGTCGTACTGTAGAAGGTGGTACACTATATGAAGTCTATGCACTAGAATGAATTAGTAATTTTGTGCCACCCCAGATGGCCACCCCAACAGGTATTAGGTTTGACTTGGCCGTCCCACGCTACTGTAAGCACTCTTCTGACTACAATATTTGATTTAAGCAAGTCAGAGACATCCTTATTTATCGTTTGAACATTATGTAAAGACTTGCAATCCATATGGTGAGGCTTATTGCTTATGTGTATATGAAAATAGAATGAAATAAATGCAATAAAAATGCAACTCACCGCTGGTGGCTTTTATTCATTCACTCGCCGGCTCTTTTTAACTTCCGCCCTCTGTGCAGGAGGCACTGTGTCATGTCTGAAGCAGGATGTGTATGTCTCATTCCTACCTGATGGCTGTGACGTTCAGAAATGGCCTACATAAGTGGTCACTGGTGGTCTGTTCCAGGTCTGGATGTACAGTATGTCAGACGCACAGCAGTTTACAATTAGCGGTGTGTGAAGGGGCCGAAACAGAAAGATTAATTTGACTTCCTTTCCGTAGCGCTCGATTACTTGTTCAAAGAGCCTCTGCTTGCACAGGATCCCTGACTGTACTTGGACCGAAAGCAAAAATAAACAGTTGGCATTCTGGGTACTGTATCATTATCACGACAAAGGTTTGGGACGGGAGCTCCTGAAACGCGAAGCCTGAAACATCTGGAGCTTGTTAATCAAGCTGGCCAATGATGGATGCGGTTTATTAGGTTCAGCGACAGATACACTTCAGGGCCTGGTGCTAGCATGGATGCAGGTTTAAAAACATTTCAATAAAATGTCTTATCAAGGAACTCTCGGACAGCTGATTATTTACACTTAAAATGAGCCAATAGTTTAAAGACGATGCGTCTCGGGTGCTACACGTGACGCTGAACATCTGGCTTTGGGGTTTAGTTTATGTCGTTAGGCTCAGAGATACACACATCATTCATGTTCTGTTTTAACACAATGCTGTTAAATTCTGGATTCTGATTGGTTAGAAGGTGCTGATTTATTTTCTATACCAGCAGCTCTGAGAGCTGAGCAGGTCTATATTAATGTACACATATCTATCGTCTTCACACTTCACATTCACAGTATATTCGTACTGTAATTGTTGATTTTAGTAAGATGTTTATTTAATGAGTGGAAGGAGTCTCCAGTGTCAGTGCTTTGTAACAGAAGCAAAGTTGTTGTTTTAACAAATTTTAAAAAGTTCTAATAATTGGTATATTTCTGTCATAGCCTTTAAATGGATTGACACACGGCCACTCGAAAATAATCAGGTCACTTTACTGTTCACATCATCCCTTTGTACATAATTCTTTTATAGCAGCACAGATACAGTGTGTTTTATGGTGTTCACAATCCTATGTTGGGGTTTTACAGTCTTTCATTTTAAATACAGGTTGAAAAGTTGGGATGCAAAAGTTTGCGCACCCTTAAGATAAAATTAATTAAAGGAATGAGCCTAATTTTATTTACAGGGTTCGGTCGTTTTTTCACAAATAAATAATTATATGAGTAGATCAGAATTTTTCCTTCTCACACTATCGACTTGTTTTTTCCCCCGATTTCAGATCAGTCGATCTCGATGTAATCGATCCTTCCCTCTCTCTCGGACAGTAAACCCTTCCCTCGCCCTGATCCTGTTTTATTTTGTGCTCTATACCTGCGGGGTCACCCGGGGTCATGCCCTGCTCAGCCCCGCTGACGGCTGGCACGTTGCTCTAATTTGCCCGATCCCCTATAATTTCCTTCTGCCCTCTGAAGTGGTTGAGGGGTGGAAGGAGGGAGCATGAGGCTGAATGACCCTTCCCTGTTTGCCCTCACTCGACTTCATGCACCGGCCCCCCGAAAGGAAATAATTACGTAGGAAGTAAAGAGGGCAAAATGAAACGAAAAAAAGTGGTAGGGTGGACAGGAGGCGGGGGTGTCTTCTGACCCGACCTGACTGACATCGGTGAGAGGGATTACGGAAAAGCATCCTGAAGAGGTCAGGAGCGAAGACGGACATCTGTTGATCATTAGTGAACATATACATCTGTATATACGGTATATGATCCGTGTTGTGACAAACTGATTGTCCTGCGGAATCATTAAAGTATAAATGATGTGTATAAGGTGTATCAGTTTCACATCATTGTGTTCACATATTTAGTAAAAAAACTCACGAAGTGGAATTAAATCAGAGCGCCTGATATTTAAGCTAATATAACTTGTAATTCATCCAATAATAATTACGTTTTTACTGTAAAAAATTGCTCAGCTATTTAAAATCGTTTCTGACACTGGAGACTCCTTTAATTACAGTAATGCCACATACACAACATCATGCTAGATAACATTAAATGTATCTATTATTGGATAAAAAGCATGACTGTAGTGTAGGAAAATAATTAGGAAATAATAATTTTCTGGTGGCACAATTAACTCTCCTGAATCAAACCATCCTGTGACTGATTCTTTTCCTTTACTGCCATGACACAAAGTGTTTTACATGAAATGCAATAATAAAAAATAAATTTCAGTCATTTTTAAAGAATTATAGTACAGGATATCATTTTATGTATCAATTTAAGTCACAGATCTGTTTATTAGAAGGATCAGATTTAAGCATCAGCTGAAGGTTGATAAGAAAAGTAAAGTGAATTTATTTGAACAATTCCCTCTTATAAGCAAGACTAGAAAATAATCCTCAATCTATAAGACAAACATTGTATTACGGTTGTTTTCTCAATTCGTCTTTCTTTTGTTTCAACGCAAAAAATTACATCGTAGCAAGTGTCTTGAATCCAGCCAAACCTATCTATAATTTCTAAAAATAATAAATTTTTAGTAACATTGGTCTAGAAATAAGTTTAATGCTCTTATATTTGGTTTGTTGTAAACTTTTTTTTAAAGAAATTAAGATTTGGCTGGATTCAAGAACATTTCATTGGCTAAGGTGACAACTTTTTTGCAGTTTCTTATCTACAACTTATCTTTTTATTAGAAGATATCAATCAACCAAATAAAAGATTATTGAGCCTATTTCTAGACAAACGTTACCAGATTTTTTTAAGCTTATTGTATATTCATTGTTCATTTGTGGCTAGTTTGCTGCTAGTTTTAAGCATTTATTTCTTGCAAAATTTTATGGCAAAGAGAACAAGAAATGTTTGCCTACAATTTTGAAAAAAAAAAAAAAAAGCACCCAGAAATAGGATTTATAATCTCATATTCTGTATATTTAATCTTGTATTTAGGAATCTTAGATACAGTTGACTAGATATGTTAACCTAGTAAGATATCACTTTTCTGTTGTGAGCCATGCAAGAAAAAAAAAAAAAAGTCACCATTTTCTTGTTTCTTGTTAAAAATCCTATTTTGCAGCAGGCACACGTGACGGCGTTCTGTGAAACAAAAGCATCATGAACCAATCAAGTGCAATTAGAACAGAGCCCGGGACTTGCCAGGGTTCCGTACTGTATGCACAAACAACCACTGCCTTCCACAGCTCATAAATTGCTAATGTACTTTTAATGTATTCATCGTAAGGGCTCTGATTTCGTTGTGTGTTGTAAAAAAAAACTGATTAGTTGAGGTCTGATCTGTCTATTAAAGAGAAATTTGAGGAGAAAAAATGGTTTTAAAATATGCTGATTAGTTCCCCTTTGGAATCAGTTAACCTCTAAAATATCCCAATTTGCTTCTGGCATGAATTATATGAAATAAATTTTTTGATTTTATGAAACGTTTTTTCTTGTTTTCCCTTCACAACTTTATTGGATAACTGCTGATTTTTGAAAATCATGCTTTGGGAGCTATTGCTTCACTATTGCGAGAGCGTGCTTCACTATATTATGAAGATTTTATTTTTAAATGATTTTATATCTGTGATTATTTATTTTTAATATATTCAGTATGTTACATTTTATAAACTGTATGTGACATTTTATATATATATATATATGACCTCCCACATCAACAAGGTGTTTCCATCTCTCGCTGGACTTGTATGCCTTTCGTTATTTTTTTTTTTAGTTGATAAAAACAAACCTGGAATAGGTTCATGCATTTTGTTCTAAAAGTTTTATGCTTGGCTGAATCTTTACCACTGTGGCGATTCAAGCTGAAAAAGGAAACAGACAAACAAAAAATATGTATACAGTTTCTCATCTTTGAAAGTAATACTACGGTCAAGTCAAACTGGAACTTGTGATGAAAGTTCTGGTGAACTAAGGTGTAAAACTGTTCTACAGAAAACATCGAGCACAATACAGTAATAAGTCTCATTCCCGCAGCAAAACATGCAAACGAATGTGTACGATTATGTACACACATTCATTCACCAACTCCACTTGCACATTACAGGAGTTCCTGGGAGGCCAGTGTTTTAGCAGGCAGTCCGATCATAGCTACTGAGAAAACATTCTACCTTGATGGTATCCAAGTGAAACACAGGAATAAGTGCATTAGTGTAGCAGGGGATTTATAGAGAAATAAAGGGAGTTAAAGGGGGTGAAAAATTATATATATATAATATATCTGATTCCTTTTTTCTATGATGGCGCCTTGTGGCTGCCGTCGCGACTCTGTGGTCGCAAAACACATTTCACTGCATTTACTGTGTATGTGACAAATAAAATTTGAATTTGAATTTTGATATATATATATATATATAATTTCCCCCCCCTTTAACTCCCTTTATTTCTCTATATATATATGTGTGTATATATATATATGTACATATATATATATATATATATATATATATACACACACACACACACACACACACTGCTAATTAGGGTCGTAAGTGGAAACACAGTGTATCATTACTATATTAGCTAATTAGCTAATGTTTGTTATGTATGTTTAAATTGGATATTCTTAAATTGGATATAAAAAACTAACAAAAAATTAAACAAAGATGCATATAAAGACCGACCCTTTATATATGATACCAAAAATGGAAAAGGTTTTCTTTCTTCGCAGTTGTTTTTATTTAAATTGATGTACTGTTAGCATATTTAATCATTGGAACAATGCTGAAAATTTGAGTTAGAGTTTGTCTTATTACAAAATTTTAGTATTTTATTAACATTTCTGAGGGAAACTAAGGGAGGTGTGTGCACATTGTAATCTCATTTCTATGGTCATTATGTCTTTAGGTTTTCTGTGTGAGACTTGCTAGCAAGCTAAATAGCTAATCATGTTTAGTCATTGCCTGTGTGTCAAGCTAACTTTTAGTCAGGTTGGATGTGTCTCAGGCAAGAGTGACTATACTGTACATAGCTTACTACAACAAGTAACTATTTAAGCTAATGGGGATCTTGTAATAATCTGCTTGTGGGAAAACAAAAGGCTAGCATGAATTCATGCTTAAAAATATTAGCATGCTCGACTGCAGGGTAAAGGTTATCAATCCTAACAGTAAACTGATATACAAAAATAACTCATATTAGGAAGCTAAGAATCTTTAACTATCCTAAGACGACCCTTTTCTATGGAGTGTATGTCAGTTATCGATTTGTAAAGAAACATTAGACATCTTGGATGGAGCATTTTTCAAAAGGTGTAACAACAGTGTTCTCTTGATTCTATTTTAAAAAAATAATAAAACTTTTAAATAATGAATGTGTCTCAGCACAAACACACTTTTCATTTAAATGACCCACGCAGTCTCTTTAAAGGGTATTAGTGGTATTTCTAGATTTTTTTTTTTTTTTTTTTACCTCTGGCTGCTGTGGGTCTGCTCCTACCAGCACGCCTGCCCCTATACATACAAAGCGAAAACATTGTTACAGTGGCCATGTTGTTGCACCGAGGGCCTGTTCCTTGTTGTTGGACATTTTGGTAGCACTGCAACACAGGAGCTGCATCAAAGGTCCCGGCGCGTAGTGCCATGTTTTCAGATGGGGCTGTCGATAAATGCCATTCATGTTCATTGGGTGGAACGAGCCTCAGCGAGATCTAGGCACGCTAGGCCCCTTTTAGACGGCAGCGAGACTAAACGCTGAGGAAAAATCCTTCATGTCGCTGCAGGCCTTTCAAAAACAGCCCACAGCTCGCACATTACACCACCCTTCTCCACTGGGGTGGTAGTGTGTATGCCAGCAGTGTGCTCGTGTACAAGGTTGAGCTGTGAGTGTGGGTTTGGGCTGAAATGTATGAAATTAAGAGTAATGCTTGAGAAGTACATACTGTATGTTATATCAGAATATGACACTATCATTTATATTTCCTTATTGTGTTCCACTTTTCCTTAAACTACAGTACGCCAATGTATCCTATTGAGCCATGGATCTCAGACATGTTGACTTTAGGAAATTTCACAATATCTGAAAGATTTTTTTCTCAAGTGCGTGTGCATATTTCTTTAAAAAATTTCACAATGTTTTGACTTCATGTTAAAGAAACACATAAGCATTTATATTATTTTGTTGCTTTTTCCTTTTAGCATCTAAATTTAAACTAAACCAAAGAAGGGCAAAAAAATTATGGGAAATTAAAAACGTTAGATATGAACATTAAAGGTGCAGTAGGCGATTCCAGTAAATGTAAGAAAAATCTAGGAAATCTTTAGAACATGGTAAAAAATAACTGTTGAAGCAAAGAGATTGGGAAAAGTGTATTATCTAGCTTAGAAAACTCATAAAAAATTGTGTTTGTTATGTTCTGTCCATCTTTTTTTCTGAAAGATATGTCCTCAGTGCATCTTTACTATGTATCAATGTCAAATGATCCAGAAAAGAAATCCAGACAATTCATTACGCCTTGTTTAAAGAAAAAAAAAAGGACCATAGAAAAAATGTATTACACCTGAATTAACATTGATAGTGCTTTGTCAAAATAGAGTTTGAAGTTTATTACTGTGAAATGTTTTCAGTCTTGGAAACAGAATTTGCGCATGTAAACATAATCTGTTTGAATGACTGGCGGTGCATAACCAATTGCTTATCATCTAAGGTGATTCTCTGGATGAACCACCTTTGTAGAAATGTGTATCATGTTAGCTAACCGTTAGCCAACAAGGTGATGCCTTGGCTATTAGCTAACATATAGAAGTAAACGTCAGCTGAAAAACTCACGAGAACTCATTACACAGCCAGCGAAGGCACTGTATACAACAATAGAGAAATCGAGAAACAATACATAATTTTTTTTAATAGTATTTTAGTTTAGGAAGTTGTTTGATACAGTACAGTGCAAAAGTCTTGACCCCCCCCCCCCTTATTTCTTCATATTCAATTAAAGATACAATTTAATAATTAGCTGTTTATGTACCTACCTCAGCAGCGACCTCATTTACCCTCTCGTCTGTTCCAACCACTCAACGTTCAGCATCACCAGTATTCTAATCACCAGCCTGATCGTCTGTCATCATCTGCACCTGTTTCTCACTGGTTCATGCCTTTAAGTGTTATGTTTTTTTTTTATGCTCGAATGATTCATAGGTCACAGTGTGGCTTAACAAACAAAAACATTCCTCTGAGACTGCTCAGGTACAGGGACTGGACTGAAAATGAGAGCCAAAAAAAAGTCCTTCAGGAAGGCTGAAGACCTGTTCCTTAAACCACAATAAAGTCTGGCTCGTTGGAAGCAAAATATGACTCTGCATTTCAATATCCAGATTTTCATATAGTATAATATCCTAACATATAATTACGATGGCTCTTTTTACACAATATGTAAAATGTCTATTAATATTCCACAGATCTAAGTGCCAAAAACAGTAGCATCCATCAAAAAAGAAAGAAAACACAGTGCCAACAACTTAAAAGAAAACTCACGTCTCATCTTTCATACCCGGGTCTGTTCTCGCTGGTGCGGCTATGGACGAGTGTTGATGGGTTCAAAATTTCAAAGGCAGTTGTGTTATTTCAGGACAGGAGAGACCAAGAAAGACAAACACATTAAAACTGAAGAAAAGTGCTTTGCGATATCCGTCACTGTCTTCACCTCAATCTGGGGTTTGTTTCCAATACAGTAGCGTGACTGTAGAAGTAAAGGCTTTGAAGTAAAGATCATGACCTCAGGCTGCACTTTAACGCCTTTTACGTCTTCCAGTTGTTTCTTCAGAAAATTTTTTTTTTTTTCATGTTTTTCTTTTTATCCTGTTTTACATTATGCCCAGTTTGTGCTGCGCTACAGTCTCGCCTCGAGGCACGCAATAGGCGGAAACAGGTCAAAAACAGGTGCAGAGTGATGGACTATTTTTAGGATGCTAAATGGCCTAAACAAACCTAAATAATAGAGCTAGGCTTCCCGGGTTCCTCACACATTTCACTCCGGTCTCTGTGGACACAAAAGACAAAGGGGACGGCTAATGGAAGGAGGGGGGAAGAAGGACAATATCAAAGACTCAGAAGTGTTTGTGTTGGTCAGCCTTCTTCTGTCAGAGTGAAACCCTGAATCTGTGATTAATGATGCAGACTTTATAATCAGTGTTCATAATAATAATAATAATAATAATGATAATAATAATAATAATAATAATAATAATAATAATAATAATATAGCTTTAAAAGATATGGTGAAGTTATACTGTAAGGAGATGTTTATATAAAATTGACGGAAGGAGTCTCCAGTAACAGTGAGTGCTTTGTAACAGTCACACACCTTCCAGATAGGAGAGTTTAAAAGTCTTTGCAGTTTATTTGTAGAGAAGAAAGATGACTGTGAAGGAATGACTTTTTAAAGCTGCTATAAGGTAAGTGAGAAAAATTTTAGCTCAGGCTCTGCTACATATAACTCAGATGTAAAGCTATAACCTTTCAGGACAGAAGAGATTACGTTTTGTCTGTAACATAACAAACTGTGTTTCTTGTTATTTTGTCTTATCAACCTTTAAGAAAGGGAATAAAGAGAGGTCGGTAGGAAACTTATTCATAAATGTAAACATATGTTAATTAAGCAGTATCACATGAGAGGGAGAGAGTGCTGTTCTGCCGGATATAGCATGCGACATGCAGTCATAGGCAAGAGGGTGCAACCCAAACACTAAAGATGTCACAGCCGTGTTGATATCCAGCACAACAGCATGACCTTGAGTGTGCATTTAAACATACAGTGGGTACGGAAAGTATTCAGACCCCTTTAAATTTTTCACTCTTTGTTATATTGCAGCCATTTGCTAAAATCATTGAATTTCATTCTTTTTCCTCATTAATGTACACACAGCACCCCATACTGACAGAAAAACACAGAATTGTTGACATTTTTGCAGATTTATTAAAAAAGAAAAACTGAAATATCACATGGTCCTAAGTATTCAGACCCTTTGCTCAGTATTTAGTAGAAGCACCCTTTTGATCTAATACAGCCATGAGTCTTTTTGGGAAAGATGCAACAAGTTTTTCACACCTGGATTTGGGGATCCTCTGCCATTCCTCCTTGCAGATCCTCTCCAGTTCTGTCAGGTTGGATGGTAAACGTTGGTGGACAGCTATTTTTAGGTCTCTCCAGAGATGCTCAATTGGGTTTAAGTCAGGGCTCTGGCTGGGCCATTCAGGAACAGTCACAGAGTTGTTGTGAAGCCACTCCTTCCTTATTTTAGCTGTGTGCTTAGTGTCATTGTTGGAAGGTAAACCTTCGGCCCAGTCTGAGGTCCTGAGCACTCTGGAGAAGGTTTTTGTCCAGAATATCCCTGTACTTGGCCGCATTCATCTTTCCCTCGATTGCAACCAGTCGTCCTGTACCTGAAAAACACCCCCACGGCATGATGCTGCCACAACCATGCTTCACTTTTGGGAGTTTATTGGACAGGTGATGAGCAGTGCCTGGTTTTCTACACACGTACCGCTTAGAATTAAGGTCAAAAAGTTCTATCTTGGTCTCATGAGACCAGAGAATCTTATTTCTCACTATCTTGGAGTCCTTCAGGTGTTTTTTTTTTAGCAAACTCCATGCGGGCTTCCATATGTCTTGCACTGAGGAGAGGCTTCCGTCAGGACACTCTGTCATAAAGCCCCGACTGGTGGAGGGCTGCAGTGATGATTGACTTTCTACAACTTTCTCCCATCTCCCGACTTCATCTCTGGAGCTCAGCCACAGTGATCTTTGGGTTCTTCTTTACCGCTCTCACCAAGGCTCTTCTCTCCCGGTAGCTCAGTTTGTCCGGACGGCTGCAATATAACAAAGAGTGAAAAATTTAAGGGGGTCTGAATACTTTCCGTACCCACTGTATATAAACCCCAAAAATGTCTGATCCAATATCCTGCTGGTGTATGACGATTCCAGAAAGTGTGAGACAAGGCACCTTCTTGACATTTTTCACTCATCACATTGCACATTTGGAGTAGTGAAGACGGTGGACCAATTTAAACCGAATCAAATGGTGTTTACTATTAATAGAACAAGAGTGTAGTTTTATACAGATTTTAGATACAGTAGATTACGAAAGGTCACACTGTGACATGACTAAAAATCTGAGGCATTTTGATTTTGTGCAGAAATCGTACTTTATCACTGAGCTCTTAATAAAGTTTATTATGTAAAGGTTTGAACACCCTGTTGTCATCCATTTTGTTGTGTAATATTGGTAACATCCTCATGTGCCAAGTTTAAAGTGTCTAAGCTAAAATTAGACGCGAGTTGTAAGGAGCAATCAATTGATTCTGTAGGCATCAAAAAGAAGAAAAAAAAGAACAAAGAAAAAGCGGGTGGTTACAGTTCATTTGTTGCTGTTGTGTTGATTTTCCTTTTCCTTTTTGTGGGGCTACTTTTTTTTATTCCTTGATCAAAATACAGTTTAATCAGCCAGATCAGAGATATAAAGATTTCCTTAGAAGAAGAAGAAGAAGAAGAAAAAAAAAAACAGCCATGCCATCAAAGCAAACTGTAATTACAGAAAATCATTCTTCCAGTCTGGTAAAGTTTCAATGTAAAAAATGGGAAAACTATAAAAAAAAAATAAATAAATAAAAAAAGATTTGATGTGAAAGAAAGTCATGTGGGTTTTTTATGGGTGTCAGAATGTGAGCGTAATAGAGGATCGATGTGAGCAGCGAGCCCCTCTCTCTCCTCTCTAATCACCTGCACTGATTGTCAATTTAAAGCTATTATTTGTTTGATGAGGCCCCCTGACATGACTCTTCGTTCCAGGACAATCAGACGGCCGGATGGCAGGGCCACCCCGGTGAAGGAGCTTGTGTCTGATTGGGTCGGCTGGGAGACTAACGGACCCCATGCTGAGTGAGGAACGGCCGGACCTGTTCGCCGGAATCCGAGATGACAACAAGAGCAAATCAGAGCCACAAAACTCCTGAATCTCTCTCCCTCTCTCTAGCGCGCGCACGCGCAGGTCATGCTGTGATTGTGAAGGTTAACCCGCTCTGTGCTCTCTGCTCTCTCAGGTGATGATTATACAGTGTAACGCTCAGTCCACAGGATATACAATAAGCCTGCTACTGTAGGAAACGCTAGGCTATTATGTGATTTAGCATGCTAATATTAAACGGTGGTATTATCCTTTTTTTTTCTTTCTAGTAGCATAACAGGTGAGCTTGCATGTAATTGAGCTCTGAAGGACACCCTGAGTGTACTCTTAACCCGCATAAATTACTGGACTGTGATGTTGAGTGGAACCGATTACAGGCATTTTGCAGGACGTTTCAGTGCAAAGTGGCATTTTTGTTAAAAAAAAAAAAAAAAAAAAGTACATGAAATCTCAGTGGTGCACGAACATCATGCGTAATCTCTTTCTTCACTCAAATTGTTTTTAATAATATGCATTTTTAAATTTTAAATTAGAATATGTAGCCAAAAGGTGAGGGGAATAAACCATGGAGGTGCTGGACAGTCCTGTAAATCTCATAAGTTCCGCTTTATATATTTCCACTTATTCTACTTTAGAACATCAGCTCCATTAACTTCTGGGTCCCAGGATTGAAGTATTAGCAAATAGCATTAATGGAAAGCTAGTGTTCTATGTAGGGTGTACAATTTATTGTTTCGCACACCAAGTAGTGCCCTTGATTATGCATTAGAGAGGGATTTGGGATTCGGCTTTGTGTTGGAAGCTAGCAACCTTTGTTGAACGACTTACAAAGCAAGTACAGTGGAACCTCGGATTACGAGCATAATTCGTTCCGGAAGCGGGCTCGTATTCCAAAACACTCGAAAATTAAATCTGATTTTCCCATAGGAAATAATGGAAACTCAAATTATTCGTTCTACAGCCCAAAAAAATAAATACATAAAAATAATTAACACAAAATATAAAGTAAAAATAAAACAAATTAACCTGCACTTTACCTTTAAAAAAAACATAAAAATAAATCCAGACAGATAAGTGTTTCCGTTTGTGCACGCAAATGGGGTTTTATCAGACAGCTGCTCTCTCCTCAGCACTGCGGACCGTACAGACGGACTCTCACCCATGCTGAGACACACAGTTAGTGTCATTAACCACTGGACAACATCTGGGACACGCCCACTCATACATAGAGTTACACATCACAGTGCTGTTGCTGTCTATTATCGTCACTCGTGAAATGCATCTCGTTCAGTCAGATTACTCATCAGAACTAACTGTTGTACAATAAATATTATATTATGCTGTTTATTTATTTACTACAGGACGCTGTAGTGTAAGAGGAATAAAACAATGTGGATCAGGCTGTTATAGGAAAATAATCATCCTAATCACACCATCCTGTCACTGATTATTTTCCTCCTCCAGCACAACAAGGAGTGTTTAATTTCTTCTCAAAAAAAAAAACAACTTTCACTGTTTGAAGATTTTCATACTAGAAATTGATTGATTGTTAATTTGGCTTCTCATCGAACTTTCTGTGTATGTCTGTGTGCGTGTGTGTGTGTGTGTGTGTGTGTTTCTGTGAAAGAGAGAGAGAGAGAGCGCGAGAAAAGGGGAGAGAGACTAATGCAGGGCTGATGGGAAATCTTAACACACACACACACACACACACACAGACACTCATCACACTTCGCTGACTCTACTGGTGTGTGTAAAGTCATGTGATGTCATGGAACAGTGAAAGACATTCTGTATATTGGTATCTCCTGAGTGTGTGTGTGTTTATCTTGTCTTCACCAGTACACTTGGCTTCATCTGTAAGCCTCTTAAGCACACACACACACACACACACACACACTGTCTAACATGCCTATACGTCTTCCACAGCATCTCTGGTGTCCTGAAAATCATTTCAGCAGAACGGTTGAAATGTCACGCCTGGTTAAAACTCTTTATACCAAAGCGCTGCTGAATTCTCACTTCTGATTGGTCAGGAGGCGTTGATTCATTTTAATTCCATAGCAGCACCTCTGACAGCAGAGTGGGTTAATATTAAAGTCTGATACACTATTGTTTCCATAGTAACAATGTGTTATAGTTGATATGGTGAAGCTTTTCTAAAGTAAGGAGATGTTTATTCAATGGTTTTGGAAGGAGTCTCCAGTGTCAGCGCTTTGTAACAGTCCAAAGAGAAGGTGGAACTTCAGATGCACATAACAAGGTGTGATTTTTTTTTTTTTTTGCTTAGTAATTAACCTTTAAAGGAGAGAGAAACAGTAAATCTTAAATATAGGTTTAATCTCCATAAAACATCATCACGTTAAATGTACAACTGGGCCAAACATGATCTTTTCAGACACATAGTGATTTAGATACACTGAGCATACAGCTATAAGCATCCCAAAGAATGCAAAGCTTAGCCATGTGACGCATCACTGAATTTGAAATTCTAAAAACAACAATGTGATATGTGTGTTTTCTTTAGGTTTATCTTTCCTAAAGTTAGTTCATTTAAAATGATTTGAAACGTTTATTGACGGCGGAGACCCAGCACGTGGAGGTCAGCGTCTGAGCGTTAAAAAAACGGCGACATTTTAATCTGACAATGTTGCAACTTTAAAAGCGCTGGACGCGAGCAGAAGAAATGCGCCGTTATCTGTGTATCTGTCAGCACGAGCGGCGGTATATGCAGGCACAGATAGAAGACAAATCCCTGACTCAGCAGCTCTATCTGTGTGCCGTCTGTAAACATGGGTTTATGTGTGTGTGTATGTGTGTGTAATCTAAAATCTGCCCCGAATAAAGAATATTTCTATCTTGTTGTGGCTGCTCGTGAGCTCTCGTGCTGTAGGAGTTCGAATATGGAACGACTGAGACATGCATGACAATTAAATGTGAATTCTTAAACAACCCCAAGCTTGTCAGTGATTTCTGTTCAAACGTATGCGGGGGAGGGGCGGTGCCAGTTATTATTGTTATGATGACGATTATTATAATTTTTTTTTATATCTAAAAACTTGTATTGAAAAGGTTTGGTTTTTATAAAGAACTTCTGTGTGCTCAGTGTTTCCCTGGCGTGAAGGAGAAAGTGATCAAATGACAGAGCGAGAAACGATTACTTTTCCGACACACAAACGTTCAGGATCAAGAGCTGCAGCTCGTGGCTCAGGCCGAGGCATGCCGTCGACTATTTTGACAGATGGCGGAGGGTGATAAACGAGGTAAATATTTCTCACAGTTCGCAGACGGTCGCATCATAAATGTCTGTGTTTGTGGAATGGGAAAGAGCTTACCGTTGCCACAGAGCGTCTCGACGTTGTTCGCCGTGTCTCGACGCGGCCTGTAGAGGCAAAGCCGGATCTGTGTGGGTCGTCCTTCTGTGTGTTCGTACACGTGGGATTCAAATCCGTGCTCCTCCCAGAGCTTGGCATTTTACAGTAAAATGCCCAGCTTTGATCAAAGGAGTCATCTTGATACGAGCTGAATTAAAGGACAAGCCTGTGGCTCTGTCATGTTTTCTCAATCGCTGGGTTTACATGGACCTTAAAATTCCACTAAACACTGTGAGAACCAAACAGCTATTATTTCACACTTTCATTAAAGCGCTGATTGGATCACATTTCACGCGCAGTAAAGCTTCTAACCAATCATAGATGAAACTGAATTCTTGGAACCAATCATAGCGCAGAAGGTGGGATTTATGGAAAAAAATAAAAATAAATAGGGAAGACGAAGTTAACCTTATGAAGGCATGGTGGCCTAGTGGTTAGCACTGTCGCCTTGCACCTCTAGGGTCAGGGTTCAATTCTGGCCTCGGGGTCTGTGTGCATGGAGTTTGGATGCTCTCCCCATGCATGGTGGGTTTCCTCCTGGTACTCTGGTTTCCTCCCACCATCCAAAGACATGAGGATTAGGCTGAGTGTGTGTGTTTGTGCCCTGCGATGGATTGGCACCCCATCAAGGGTGTACCCCGCCTCATGCCCTAAATCTCCTGGGATACAGGGTAAAGAGGTACAAACGACGAGTGAGTGAGGGAGTAAGTTAACCTTAAAGTTGGGGGAAAATAGTTTTTCGTCTTCTGTAATATTTCCAGAACCACTTTATACATGCCAAAAAAAGCTATATATTCAGATTAAACCATTTGCACATGTAAAGGTACATAATATAATTTACAGCATTAGGCAGACTCCCTTAGGCAAACCGACTTTTAAAGATTTTATCTCACACCTGAGGGTTAAGGGAATTGCTCAAGGTCCCAACATTGGTAACTTGGTGGTGCTTTGAATCTGGGACCTTCCGAGCACTACTGTAATGCCTTAACCACTGATCTACCCCGCACCCCTGACTCTGCCCATATGTGATCAGTGTGCGTGTGATGAGTTAAGTTGGAATCAGATTGAAGAAATATTGTTAGTGTAAACAAAGATATATATTTTTTAAAATAATTTTTTAATTGTTTTCTCATTTTTTTTACAACAAATAAAAGAAAAGAGAAGCATATGCATACCTTATATAACATAACCGACACCATAACGTATATACAAAGTGCTTTTCTATTGTGTACAGGAAATAGCATCAGAACATCATAAGCAAAACCTGGTAAGAGCCACATAGTTTTGTCTTCTTGTAGTCATATTTGGTTTTTGATGTAATCCATGAAAGGACGCCACCTGGCCGTGAACTTGGATCTTGAACCACTTAAATTCAGTCTTATTTTCTCCAAACTAAGGAAATGCAGGACATCGTTTGCCCATTGTTTAAAAGCCGGGGGAGATGATTGTTTCCAATTGATCAAAATCAGGCGTCTTGCCA
>JAQQZS010000018.1:20648192-20663687 GCA_030068045.1 Platyallabes tihoni | reverse complement strand
CAAGTTACAAGCCCAGTAATAAAATTCGAAATTTGGTAGCGCCATTCCCCCACCCTCTTTAGGTTTTTGGAGATGTTCTGGGGGGTTTCTTGTTCCAGATATAAGATGAAATTATTGTATTTAAATGAGAGAAAAAAGATTTCTTAATATAGATAGGTATAGTTTGAAATAGATACAAGAATTTAGGAAGCGTATTCATCTTAATAATATTGATCCTGCCCACAAAAGAAGTGGGAAGGTTAGACCATTTTTTAAGGGATAGTCTGGTTTTTTCCAGAAGTGGGGTAAAGTTAAGTTTAAATACCTTGGATATATTGTTTGAAATATTCACCCCTAAGTATGTAAATTTATCAGAGGCTACTGCAAATGGATAATGAGAGAAGGAGGAGGTTTTGGTTTTCGCTCTGTGATTTATGGGAAATAGCTCGCTTTTAGAGAGGTTGAGTTTATATCCTGACATGTAATAAACAAAGATATTTAAAGAAATTCTAGAACCTTAGTTCTGAAGGATCCAAAGGTTCAATCAGGCTTTACACCCACGGTAAACAGAAAAGCATGTAAATATTGGCACCCACCGTTCATTTGACAACCACCTATCAATATTGCCATCACAAACTTTTAACACTAAAACCACACAGGTTAGCTGAAAGTTATTATTATTATTATTTTTGTTTTTACAGGGTGCCTGAACAGTCTGGATCCATAAGATTTTGTCCTTACATAAAATTAGATTTTTTAAACAATTATTTCATACCAAAGATGGGTTCAAAACTACGTAATAAAATAGTTTGGGCATTTTAGTAATAGAACACAAACAATTTTATAATGTTCTAATGGCACTGTGAAGCCATTGTTTTTGCTCTGAGGAACCCAGAAAACCTAAAAGAACCACAAATCAAGAAGAGAACATGTGCAAACATGCATATGCTGTAATTTATTTATTACGCTGTAATTTATTTCATGAGTTCTTTTAAAACTATAAATAAAAATTCTATCTTATTTTCTATTCTATCTACATTTTATTTAAAACTTATGATTAAGAAAATGTGCATGGACAGTATTTACTGTCTGGAGATATCTTGGTGTTTATGTGTATACACACACACACACACACAAAATAAATCATGTATCAGTGTAAAGCAGAATTTGCACTTAAGAAGGTCAATAATGTCAGGTTAGAGTGTGTGTGTGTGTGTGTGTGTGTGTATGTGTGTGTGTGTGTGTGTGTTAAATCCGATATGAGCTCATTTGATGCCTCAGGTAAAAAATTATAAATAAAGACTAGACAGTTTTCCCATAAAGAAATCCATTTGTTTGTTTAACTTCTATACAATGTCTATATTTGATGATCTCCAGACGAGACGTATTGAATGATATATGTGTATGTACAAAAAACTACAGACGTCTGAAGTGGCTGTCAATCAAACTTCTCCGCTGTCTACATCTAGCACAAGTCTGAATTGTGGCACGTCGGGAAGTGATAGTTTTGGCACTGGGGTAAAAGCTTGCTTCACCTTGCCCCTGTGTCAGCTGTGTGTGTGTGTGTGTGTGTGTCTGAGCAGCCCATTAGGAAAACACACAGCATGTAAGGATGCTGGTTCCCTGCAGAAAGTTCATGAGGTGTCATTTATACTCGCCGCTGCCAAGAGTGGAAATCTTACACCATCACCTTCAGCTTGAAATGTCTGAGCTACTTTAATTCCATAAAAGTCAAATCAGATTTTCTTATTAAACTGAAGACTGTACCTGGGGAATAATTAAACAAAAATACAGGCATTTGGCTTTAAGTCACTAGCTTTGACAATATATTTTTTTAATGTACTGTATACATAATAAATATAATCATTTTATACGTACAATGAATGCATGGAAACTTGTTTGCTTTTTTCATTCCTAATATTCAAAGACATTTTAGGTTATGCTGTTAAAGGAAAATAATCAACAACTTGACAACAATCTCATTATTTTAATTGATTAATTTCCCATTTTCATGCTTTTATAATCATGTTTGATCTTGTTAAACACTCGCTAAAAAAGTTAGTCCCTGCTTGGATTTCTTTTTTGTTGAGCATCTATAAACACTCACTTTATTCATTAATTATAATTAAAGATAAAAAAAAAAAAAAAAAAAACTCTAGGTCATGCTGTTAAAGGAAAAATGACCTGGTGAGACGAAGATGAGTTTATTTATCATATCAGCTCGTACAGTATACTCTGGGAATTCTGACAACAATTTCTTTAATTAATGTGAGCATCTATAAGCAATCATTGTCTCACCAGCCTGTCTTTTGTCTCTCCCTTGACATAGACTTTGATCTAGATTTGCATTTGGAATGTGATTGGACATATTTTAACGTATTTCATCACAAATCACTGCATGTTTGTTTAAATGTTTAAAACTTTGATTTTGAAATGATATTTATAGGTCAAAATCAGTGCCAACAAAAAAAGAATAAAAAACAAGCAATACCTCAGGCCACAAGACAAACTGTTTGTTTTGCTATGAATTTACACGATCGTGGAAAATAGATGACAGATATTGTTCACAAGATCTAATTTCCCAAGATTTGCGTTTTTCGGTTAAAAAAAGAAAAGAGCATCTAGGCATTTAAGACAACACCAGATTGCGCCTTGTCGTCTGGCTGACATTAAAACAGGCTCGCACTTCAGAACTCAGCATCACAAAAGCCTCGACCTCTTAAACCTCGACCACTTAAAGACTCAAGTATCTTAACCTCTGAAAGGAAAGAAGGAGCGGGCCGGTGTTCGGGGTTTTGGTGCGTGTTTGGGGCAGTAGCTTAGCGAATATAGGAGGGGGGGCACTTGCATGTCAGATGTCACCATCGTTCTGGTACAGAGGTATACCCCCCCTCTCTTTCCCAGTACTGTTTATGTAGGCCTGGTAGGATTTCCTGCTACACCATGAAATAATTAGAAGCCCAGCATGAAGAGATGAAGAGCAAGCATCAGCTTGAGAGTCTCACTCACTCACTCACCCGCTCTGACCATTCCCGATCCCTGGAAGATTGGTTTTCCTTGTTTGAAAAGGCTTTTATGCCTGTCTTTGGATGAAGGGGATTTAAAAGAAAAAGAAGAAGAAACGTACTCATTGTAAAAAGGGTTAAATCATTTAACCCATACAAGGATTCTCTGGAGGGTTTTTAAAGGGTTCGAGTCGTCACTGTTGACATGAGATGTGGAGAAAGGAACAAATTCTGACAAAAAATGTGTCTTTGGGGAATGTACAGTATATCAAAACATTAAATGCTGCAGGGATGTATTCAAAAGAAATAGTACGCAGTTATTCAAGTAAATAAAGACTCTTGGCTTTGCTTGATGTAGTAGATAAGACATCTGCAACAGGTCACCAGGTCAAGCAATGCTGGTTAAGCACACACGTGCCTTATCCCACTTGTCAAGTCAATGACAGTTTAAATCAGTGTTCTTTATGATGTTTCACGATATGGGCGCTCTGTTTACCGTAAAGGTTAACAGGTGGAAATAATCTTGACACTGTTTTTTAACTATGTGTTTTAGATTTCGTGACAACACTGTCTAGTTTTCTGTGATAAGCATACATTTACAAGCCAAGTAATAAAAAGAAACTTCAAGCACTTTCAGCCAAAACCTGTACTTGGTTTGCTAGAATTTTTTAGGATGTAAGCAAACATATTCATTCACACTTTTCCATTTTTGCCCCCTCCAAATTTTTAGGGGTCCAAGCACCTTATGATGGAACCATACTGGTTTTGTTAGCCACACCAAGCGAAAGTCCTGACTCACATCAACTTATGATGAAACTATGTCATTGCGTTGGCCATGAAATGTCTACTTTACTTTTTTTTTACAAGGGTAATATAAGAGTCTTTATGATTTTTCATTCAGAAATCTAAAAAGCTGAAATTGAATATTAAGACCAAAATGCTAAGTGAAAATCTCCTACAAGAAAGTGTCAACATATTATAATAATAAAATGTTTTACTTTGTTAAATAATCTGTTTATTATTAATGAATTATACATTGTGTGGAACATCAACCATATAAATCATTGTGAAACAGCTTGAATTGTTATGGCAAATGACTGACACATTCTGACCAATCAGATTTAAGAATTGCAGCACTGACTTATAAACACAGACTGTTTAAAAATGGGCATTACAAACCCTCTGTGACGTCACCCTTAGGTTTTCTATAGGAACTCTAGTCATCGCCATCTGCAACTGCAATGCAGCTGTCACTCAAATCAGCCACACACCTAATTATACAGAACTTTATGGCTTAATGTAATTTTACCTGACCAGTTATCTAAAAAAATCACCCCATACAGTTATCATGAATGAGAAATATAACTATGGAGGCCAGAACTGTTATAGGTATCAGGCTTAAAATATGTGTTTCTGTCAACTTGGACATTTTAACATGGTGGTCTATTGACTCACTTTTGGAGCCTAGTGGTCTTTCAAGGAGCGGCATGTTTTGGCACTTCTGCACTGGTCTCATTTTTCAGAACCAGAGGTTGCCCTTGTCTTAGGTCCCAAATTTTTAGGAAAAAAAAAAAAAAAGTAAAGTAATGTAAAACTTGTTCAGGGCCTAACAGGCTTAAATGGTGTGACTTACACGATATTGCTGTTGAATGGGTGTGGTTGGTTGTCCTGGTAACATTACCTAGATGCATAAGTCTAGACTTTGATTTCCCGGTTGATTAAATGGTTGCTAGCTATTTGCTTGGATTAAAAAAGAAACTATACCTTAAGGAAAATTGGGGACTCTCCCAGAAGACTCCAGTGTGTTGGCAGGTGTGTGTTTACAGGCGTGGTGATGTCATGTGCTCGGCAGCTCCATACAGCTGCAGTGAGGTGAACAGGATTCTCGGACAGGTGTAGACTCTTTAGCTTTTCTCTCCCACGTTGCCACAGCTGGAATAATCGAGAGCTTGGCTGTCAGCACTGCCGCTTCACGCCTGTCTTGGCGTAAAAAGACGCCTTTTCAGGCCTTTTGGCTCGTGACATGTTCGCACCTTTCAAAGTCGGGAAGGGAGAGACGAACAAGTATGTGTAAACTTCACTTATCTACATGATTTCGTTCCCGTTTACACATGATGTACAACCAGACTCCCATTATTACTCGCAAAATGTTTGCTTTGGCATGTTACAACGTTTTTTTGTGGCAAAGCTGGAGTTGCCTGAGCATTTGTTATTGCATAGGAACGATCTGAAAAGGTGTCTCGCTGGCATTAGAGAGGCTTAAAGAGTGTTTATTTTTTAAAATCACCATTGATTCCTTTGTGGCTTTTAATTTCAGGAAACTGATATGTTTCAGGAAAGTGATATGTTCGCTGTGGCCTTACAGGAAAGCCTGTATAGGACTGTTATGTAATATAGTTTGTAGTGTATGTAGTGTACAGGAACAAAGCAATGCACTGCACCTTCAGGGGTATTAATGCTTCTCCTTGGGGCCATGCCATCACGCTTGCACCTTTTACACATTTCAAACTCATTTGAGGTACATAACTAACGGGCCATGCCTTTGACCCTGTGAATTTGCTGAAAAAACACACCTTTCAAAGGCATAATAAAGAGATCTTCTCAGATATCATGTTAAGTAAGCTATATTTGCCAGCCTGCAAAAATTAGCAGTGAAAGTTATAAATATTTACGAGTATTAATTTAGAAATCTTCTCAGGCATTGTGCCAAGTTACTGTAGCTTAGCTTAGCCAACTAGCTAGTGTTATCAGTATATTCATTCATTCATTCATCTTCTATACCGCTTAATCCTGTGTTCAGGGTCGCGGGGTTATCAGTATAGTTATAACTATTTTTATGAATGCTAGCAGCTAGCAGAGCTTTAAAAATCCTAGCTAATGCAAGCTACTTTAAAAATCCTTAAAGTAATCCTTTTCTGTTAGCTGTAGATTAGCAAACAAACCAGTGTTATTGAAAAATTACTAAGTCCTGTCATGGTAGCACATGCTAGAAGCCACCAAACAATAAATGTGAAGATTATGAATATTTAAAAATTTCACCATAGAAGTAGTACTGTTAGGATACTATTTAGATACTAATCTTGATTAGCCAACTAGCTAACGTCATTCATATAATTATACTATATTTAAAAATATGGCAAAACCCCCTCAGAAATCCTGCCATGTCAGCTCAAACTAGCAGCTAACAAACATTAGCAGCAAATATTATAAACATTTGTTCATGTGACAAAATCCTATTGTGTTAGCCTAATGTAGATTAGCAAACTAGCTAGTGTTATCAGTATTCAACTACAGTATATTTAAGAATATTAGAGGGTCTTGAAGGTAAAAAAAAAAAAAACATAGCAAACTTTAGTAGTGGAAATTATAAGCATTTATTAATAAAAGCTTTAAAATTCTGTCACATTAGTTAACTGTATATTATTAAAATAGCTAGTGTTATCAGTTTAGTTATTTAAAAAATATATCATGTCATGTTTGCTCATGCTAGCTGCTAGCACACATTATTAGTGAAGATTAATAATATTAATGTACGTTACAAGACGACCTTACAGTAGTCACATTGTGTTAATTCAAATAATTAAAAATAAATTGAATTGAATTATTAGCTGACTATCTTCCATTAGAAGTAAAGATTGTAAACATTTATGGAAAACATACAAAAATCCTGTCAGGTTAACTTCTGTTAGTGATTTAGGTTGCATTTGCATCAGTGATGAAGATTTATGAACATGACCTAAATATTATCATAGTTATTCTCCGGTTAGGTTATATTAGCCAACTAGCTTGTATTAGTGATATACTGTATTAATCATCACTATTAGAAATTTAGAAATTAAGGAGAGTCAAACTTTAACATACTTCTGTCAGATTAGCTTGTGTTAGCTAGCTGGCAAGTGCATTGATGTAATGGAGCAATGATTGGTGTTATTTCAATTAAGCAAATAGTTCAGATTATTTTTCAACGATTATTGTGACTTGTTGCTGGAAAGATGAAAGGATCTCAAGGCTACCAATCCAGGACATTTCCTCTGAGCTTGGACCACTGAGACCCAAGAGAGTGAGAAAAACAAGCGGAGCAGTATAGCTCTCTTCAAATGGGTCAAGGATCATAACAAAATGGATTTAGGGTCAGGTTAGAGAAAAACCTAAAACGATATCTTTGGGACAGAAGTGATTTCAAAGCTCCATGTCTAGACGGCATCCTCTGGTCAAAGATCTTCCCAATGGTGCAGCAGAAAGTAAAGCTTGGTGTGAATTTATATTGTTGAGGATAAAGCAGGATTATTTACATGAATAAAGGTGGTGGCAGCAACGCAAAATAGTAACGTCATCCAAGGAAACATCCGGAAGTGAGGAGTCGTCACTTTTAGGTAAACTTCTTAGCGGCGCCGAAACAAAAGGCCGTATTAGCATGGAAGCCCAGTGAGCTTACAGGCTGAAGTGGGTGTGTTTTGGGTACAACTTCCATGTCAGAATAATCTGTTTCCTTTAGCTAGTATGATAGCGGTGGCTTGGTGGCTGCCGCTCTAAGAAAAGCTGTCATCGGCTCCATTTCCTCTTCCACAAGGATGTTGATGGGATCTAACGCCTGGGGCCCCTTGACACGCAAAAGCACCTGATTAAAGAGAAATAAAATCCTCATCCTTCTTCAGGTGGACAAATTCTGCTTTACATAATCTAATATATATTAAAATATTTTCTAATATAAATAATTATTTTTAAAAAATCCACAATCTTCCACATACTGCAGCACAGGTTATGTTTTTGCAGACTCATAATTTACCAAAATTCATAATTTCAAAAAATAAAAAAATCATAAACAACTTCAAACAATAATAAAATAAAATGCAATCTCCCTCATAATCTATATCAGATTATGATTAAAAACACCTTTATAGATTATAATAATCTACCTATATATTATATCTACATGTAATGAATTAAAAATCATACTCTACATACTGTAGTAGTCTATTTGGTACTGTAGTGATCTTTATAATCTCAGACTAGGGTTTTATAAAAAATAATGACCTCCGATCATATTTTGGCATATCCATATCTACCGTAACTAATCAATAAAGAAAAATCTAAATTTACATCATATTCTGATAAAATACAACAGAATATACCTCAGATTGTACTAAAATAAATGCACAATCTATCTCAGATTATTTTTTTCTCATTTGCTAACTTGATAAACAAATACTATAACTCAGATAATGATTTATTTACTATATAATCTGCCTCACTTGGTATTCTGTATAAAAAGCACTAACTACATAAAACAGATATTATAATCTACGTCAGATTTTGATTGAGCAAATCCATCATGTCATACAATTAAGAAAATGCAATCTACCTCAGATTAAATCACTTTTAATCCTGTGTTGGAGATATGGAGCCCTAAAGGCTGTCCTAGTGAGCTCAGAGCACTAGGTGAGGTACACCCTGAATGGAAATGCAACCTATCACAGGGCACAAGCACACATACTTATCAGCCTACAGCCTACCCAATAAGCCTACAGAACATGTCTTTGGACTGTGGGAGGAAACCGGAGTACCAGGAGAAACCCCATCCATCACAGGGGGGACATGCAAACTCTACTCACACTCACCAGAGGTGAGATTGAAACGCTCAACCCTAGAGGTGCAAGGCGACAGCGCCAACTTCTAAGCCTCTGTGCCTCCTACATCAGATTATCAGATCATTATTGCAAAACCAAAATCCATCTTAAATGATTCAGAAAAACCTGCCCAGTTGATGATTGACACTATATGATCTTGTTTTTGCGCCAAGTACATGGTCTAAAATAGAAAAAAAGAATTTACCATGAATACAAAAAAATCTATGTCAGACTGTGTTTTTTTTCAAACCCAACTCAGGTGCACTCAGATTCTAAATGATTATATCAAGAAGTCAAAAGCATCATAGACTTTAGGTCCAATTTCCTACAAAATGACTGAATGAAAATTCCTGACTAATAGCGAACATGATTAATGAGAGCTTTAATGTAACAGAGCAACTTTCTTTTTAATTGCGATCTCAATTACAGATTGACGTGGCAGCATTGTGTATTCAGTATACTGTAGCACTCTGACTCAGTCGGAGAGTGTGGACGACTGCTGCTTGGCCATGCGTTTATTCAAGCATTTTTTTTTCTTTTCCTGTTCCTCTGGCATTCAGCTTCAATGCAGGTTTCAGGAAACATGACCACAGCGTTCCCCAGATCGACCTGTCAAAGTCCATTTGTTGGAGCGGTGGAGCTCTGAGACCCCTCACCTCCCAGACCCTCAGTGTTGAGTTACATGCACTACAACCACTCCCCCACTTCCAGCCGTTCAAAATCTTATGAATGAACGTCTGGAGAAAAAAAAAAGAAAAACAAAATCCCACCAAGGGTGGCTAAGCTTTTCACACTGGAGAATAGTTTTAATCTGATTGATGTCAAGGCCTTTTTTTTGTGTTTCCTTTTTAATAACTGAAAAGTTATTGGCGTTTGAAAATTACTGAGGTATAAGAGGAATAAAACGCTGTAGAAAGAAAATCAAAAACAGGATGGTGTGAAGAATTACAGTTCTAATCGAAGATGTTTGTTTATTTTGAATACAGAATACTCCAAAATGTTTTATTCCTCTTATAACTAAATGTCTTTGTACTGTGCGGGAAAACAGATTTCTTAAGGTAGAGAACATGTATACCAGTACATGTACACCAAAGGAGATTTGAATCCCTAACTCTGGAGGCACAAGGCAACTGTACTAATCTGTAC
This sequence comes from Platyallabes tihoni, assembly GCA_030068045.1. Classification (NCBI taxonomy): domain Eukaryota; kingdom Metazoa; phylum Chordata; class Actinopteri; order Siluriformes; family Clariidae; genus Platyallabes; species Platyallabes tihoni. Next base: position 20,653,930 of record JAQQZS010000018.1, on the reverse strand, counting down.
CATGACACCCTAAAAAGATTTATTCAACATTAAACCTGTTTGGATAAAACGTGTAAAATCCAAGATTTTGCTAGATAAAATCCAAAAATGCAAATAAACAATTTCTTAGGTACATTGAAGTGTACATTTTGGTTTAACTGCTACTTTGACAGGACCATATTTGAGAAAGACAATCCTTCAAAACTATAATAAATCCTTTAAGTCTCTTTGCATTAAAGTGATGGAGAAAAAACACCTACTGTAGAATGTTAACAGTATGAAGGAATGGTGTGAGAAACCTCACGTAAACCTGGCTTGGAATAAGACAAGTCTTAGAGGAAAAGGCAGAAGACATGATCTCACATGAAATAAAGTGTGCATGTGTGGGTGTATGTGTGTGGTACGGGTTTTGATCAACTGTCCATGTGTGTAGAGTTACTCATGTGAAATGAGATGTCACAGGCTGTAATGTAACCGCAATGTCTTGCACAGCCCTTCTTTCTTTATTAACTTATGACGTGGTGTCTCCATCTTTGGAAACACCGTCATCACTGGCTGTCATTTATCTTTCAACATCTCGACAGATAAAACACAATACTTCAGCATGAAATCTGAGGATGGCGCACAAAAACCTGTGGAGTTCATACTCGGTGACGTCATAGGCCTTACTTTTCCTGATCTTCAGACAATACTGGTCTTGTTTATGTGCTCATGTACCTCAAGCAACATTTTCCCCCCTGGCTTTTGACATGTATACCTTGAGACGTGTGTTTTTTCTTCACTGAAATGCAATATTAAAGCACATCATCTGCACTGGCTTGTGGTTTTCTAAAGTAGGAAAAAGCACAGCTAGGAGAAGAAACCCATTAAAAATTGGTTCCAGTCAAAGCTGCATCCATAACACACAGAAAAACACTGAATGCAAAAACAACTCAGCCCTAAAAAAAGAAAGCCTTGAAAAACCCTAAGCAATGTTTAACCAAAGGTTATTTTTTAAGAATATAAACATTGAATACAAATATTAATATTCTATCACTTAAGACTACATTTAAATGTGTTAATTGTTTGCTTGAACCGAAACAAAGTTAATAATAACTTGTAAGTTTATTATAGAAAATATTTTAAAGCATGTCTGAGGCCCCAAAATCAAAGCCATATTTGTGAAAATAAAGATTGTATACAATTATTTGAGGCAGTCATTAAATCTTGTAAATGTTCATTAAAAAAATTAAAATAACTAATATTAATGTGTAGAATTAATTAAAAAATGTACCATAAAATGTGTTAGAAACAGTTATGACATTAATACTAAAATAAATTAAGCAGATGTGCATTTAGAAGGATGTTTCCATGACTTATACAGACTGCATCAATGTTGTTAGAACTTGACCAAACTAAAAACAGTTTATGCTTAACCAAACAAGTATTAAATTGCCCTAACAATATGTTTTATATAAAAAAGAAGAAAATTTCCATAATTTGTATTTTAAAAAAAGTACAAATGTTAAACTCTATTGAGTCAGGTGAATAAAATATTTAAACCCAGACAAGTAATATTCATATTTCTTAGAGATCTAATCCGATTTTAATCTGAGATTAAGCACAAAGTCAAAATATATAGGAATATAAATAAATTGATTTGTGTAGTTTATTCGAATATAATGACAACTAGTTGTTAAGGAAATTCCCTGGCCTATAATAAAGATTTCCTCTGTGACTCCGTGTTTAACACTAAACAAACTCAGGTGGTAAAGAGCAGGGATGAACTTTCTCAGATGGCACCAGTTAGTCCAATTTGCGGATTATTTTTTTATTTAAAGAACTGAAAACGGCGGCAGCTGTAATGACCACAAACTCAATCACTTCTGAATGTCTGGCTGTCTTTAACCAGAAGGCATGAGGATCTTTTTTTTTGTTGTTGCGACTATTCTAATGTTAATGTTCGGTTCATATATATTTAATTTTCGGGCAAACACTTGCTACTGTAAGTGGAAACAATTGTTTTTTTCTTCTTCTTCTTCAGGTTTAATGTTTTAGGAGGAATAATATATATAAGCTTATTTAGTGTTCTTTTGTTCTTAGCACAGCTTCTCTGCAGGTTCGGGGTTTCTAGAGTGTTAAGTTTCAGCTTCTATTAAAAAAAACACTAAGAATTATTATTATTTTTTACCGTTAATTAAACTTTGACGGGATTGAGGAGGGCTCATTTGTATATTTTTTTTTTTCGCCCCTCTCTGAATAATAGGCGTGTGTAAATGTGCCAAGGAGGTGCGGCCATGGAGGAAAAAACCCCGGAACAAAGTTCCTCCCAAACTAAAGTTGCAGTTAAATGGTGGTGTAGACGCACATGTGGAATACCTGCAGCAGTAATGCTCTACACAAAGCAACCTGCATCTACAGCCTGAATCTGCAAACCTTGACAGCATGTACTGGAAAGATGAGCAGACGCTTCCCTGCCCCGGCGTGGAAGAGTTCAAGTCGGGAACCGAAAGCAAAGTAAGTGTTAAAAACCTTCAAACAAACAAAAAGCTGATGATCTGGACACAGGTTTGCGACATGAACAGGAATCAACTGATCACCCAGAGTTTAGTTTGGCTGTATTGTATTTTGTTTTGAGCAACATCGGATAGACTACTGACTTTTAAAATTTTATGGGGTTAATTTTGCTTTCCGACCACAATGTAACAGCTGGATATAAGCCGTTTGCTTTTCATTTTTCTTTAAAATCCCAAAAGTTGGGTTAAGGCATTTTTAAAATTAATTTACGTTATTGGACAAACCAATTGCAACAACTTTTGCTCGAAAAAAAGGCAAGCTTGCGACGTGGAATCAAGTCGGCACTTGTAAAAGCTCAGAAGACACTTTAGAAGAAAGTTTCATTTCTGCAGCATCATACAGTTTGTGAAATTCATTATAGTGTTATTTAAATACGTTAATTGACGTTAATTGAAATGTGTTTCCTTCTCGGTAGCGTCACCTTCAGCTTTGCTGCGGCCTGCTTACCAGTTATCACACCTCCTAGTATTCTTAATGCGCCTGAGGATGATCTTTAAGCTTTATATTTTTCCACAATCCCTCATCTGAAATCCGAAAAGGAGGAGAAAGGCTGCTCATTGCTATTCGACTCCTTCCAGAGCCCCGCGTGTGTGTGTACGTGTTGTGATAATTTCAGGGTGGTGGGGGATAGCTGCATCTTTTGCACCGGGGTTGTTGTCATGGTTATTAACGGGGCGGCCGCAGAGGTTAAAAGGGCGGCGGTTCGGAGCGCGCAACTCTCCGCCTGCACACTTTCTCCTGCTGCTCACCATGCCACAAAACTGCAAACCTCACACACTCCTGCAAGAACCGAACGTTCTGGTAATTAATTAATTAACTAAAACTGTTTTTGTCCTGTTATGGATCAATTTCTTTTAAGTCGGAAAACTGTAAACATTTATTTGCTGTTTTATTTTCTCAAACCAACTGACCAAATGTAGGCATGTAGCCAAAATGATTACCTCTATCTATTTATATATTTTATATATGCAGAGCTCAACTCAAGATCTTTTGGAAGAAGTGTCGTGTCCTTCGTCTTCTGTCTCGTCGCCCACCGTCACTTCACCTCATGCCATGACTGAGAAAGCCATCTGCACCAGCTGCGGCATGGAAATTGTAGACAAATACCTGCTCAAGGTAAAACACTTAAATAATATTTAAATAATTTAAAAAGTAAATAAATAATAGCTTTCTTTACTTAAAAAAACACGGACAAAAAAAAGCAATATTTTCTTAGTAACAAGCCCGTTAAAAATACTTTGTATATTTAAGTTCCTTTTAATTACATGCATTTTTATGTATTTAGTATCTTATGCTTGTTTTACTTTTAACACTGGTCATTGTCGCAGAGCACCTTTTAAAGAATAAAAAAAAAATAGGGAAATACTTGTTTAAACAATTTTTTTTTCATTGGTTATTATGTGTGCTGAAAAGTACACTGTCTTAAGAGTTAGACAGATTTTCAGGTTTGAAAATTTTATCCTCTCATAACTTACTTTTAATTTACGGGATGAGCATAAAGTTGTCTATGCTTTAAAGTTTTTTGATATTAATCAAAACTTACGCTAGGGACAAACATGGTTTATCGCAAGTTACCGTAAATATCAAATATTTATTAGACTAATTGGTCAACATTCATGATTTTTATTTACCTTATTATTATTATTTACAACAAATTATACATAACGAGGAAAACATTTTATGCTCACCCATTTTTATTACAAATATTTTACTCTGTCCTTTTTGGCGTGCTAATGATTAGCTTAATTATCTCTGCTAATATTAATGCTAGTTGTATAAACCAAAAACCCACACTATGACTTATACCCACACCATAGCTTACAACTGTATAGATATGATTTTGTTGTTCGCGGAAACGAATGTTTGTGTGTTAATCGTTTACAGGTTATATTTTGAAGGTAAAATGCTTTGCTAACTCGTTGCTACCTGTTTTTTCTCTCACTCACTCACTCTCGCGCCACCCTTAATTTTTTTTTTTTCTATTAAAGGTAAATGATATGTGCTGGCACGTGCGCTGTCTCTCGTGCAGCGTGTGTCAGACGTCACTCGGCCGCCACATCAGCTGCTACATCAAAGAAAAAGAGATTTTCTGTAAACTCGACTACTTCAGGTACAGGCGGTTTTTTTTTATACTTTTGATATACTTTTCAATTCGTCCTACAATTATTTTTCACCATTTAAAACCAAAATAAAGCGAGTTTCCCGTTCAGTTGTCACGTGAACACCGCGTGATAGAGTTACTTTAATGAGGCTACATTTCAGATTTTTTTAAAAAATAAAAATGCAAAGATTGTTACATTTTGTTAAATGAGGTTTTTTTTTTTTTTTTAAATTATCCCATTACACTTTGTCAGAACTTACCTATTACAAGAAACCATTCCTAATGATCAGTATCACTACTGTTGTTCCATAGCTTATTGGACCACCTTTGTTTGATGCTATATTTGGTAATATTGTGTATGAAGAAGTAATGTTCAAATGTCAACATCTGGTTCAGGAAAAATCTTAATTCATTCTTTATTAATGCAATCTAGGTGCATCTTTTGGATAAATCTTGTGACCGATTTTTAGATTTCCATTCTTCATTACTATGTTCCCAACCCCCCCCTCCCCGCCCCGCCCCGCATCTCATGCAGTCATCCCAAGCCCACATTTTACAAAAAAAATATAAACCTTTGCATGAGTTCTTGTATAAAAAGTTCTTGTATCTCAATTTGTTTGTTTTTAAATGTGTGATGTTCGCATAGATTGAGAATCAAGTGTAGATCCTCCAAACAATTGCATTACTTTCTCTTGACCACAAAGCTCTATAATCTGAAATGTAAGCAAGAATAATCTCATCACCTTAGACTAAGCTTTGGTGTTCCTCAAACTACTTGTGATTCGTTTGATTTTAACAGTGATTTTAAACGTTTAATTGATAATCACTGATGCCTTTTTTTTTTTTTAGATGAAAAAAAAAAAACACGATTAAGGTTAAATATTGTATAAAAAAAATAAAGTGTTTGGTAATTGCTAGTATATCCCAATTTACCACCATTTAAGAAATTAAAAGATTCTTGTTGCTGAGGTTTTACCATCAGTATCTGGGATGGTGAATGTGGTGTAGTTCTAATTACCAGGGCAGGCTCAGTGGGTTAAGGCTGTGGGTTACTGGGTTACTGATCGGAAGGTCGGGGGTTCGAACCCCAGCATCGCCAAGT
>JAQQZS010000018.1:20559335-20569586 GCA_030068045.1 Platyallabes tihoni | reverse complement strand
CACAAGGCAGGGTACACCCTGGACAGGGTGCCAATCCATCGCAGGGCACACACACACACACACACACATTCACACACCAATAAGCTACTTTACCTAACACACATATACATAACATCATATTTACAGTATAAGCTACTTTACCCATCACACACACACACACACACACACACACATGCACACACACATCATATCCGTAAGCTACTTGCAAATCCTACACCTGCAGAAGCGCCTGCTGCACTTCATCACTCAGTGTACAAATAAACAGTAAGCTTTATCTTACCATAAAAACCGGTCGGAACCGGGCTGTGTTTCGCCATCTCCGCACACGCTTACAGCTCTACATAACGACACACACACACACACATACACACACACACACTCTCACTCACGGAGGGATTTAATCCACACTGAATGCAATGAACATCTGACTCTGACTTCGGGGCTTCTCTCTCTCTCTCTCTCTCTCTCTCTCCCTCACACACACACATACACACTGCCTTGCACAGATACACACATTTGTATTAGGGACCATGGTCATTGTTTAATCTATGTTTCATTCATTCAATAAATGTAACATTTCTTTACCATTTCATTAATTTGTTCAATTGTTTAATTGGTCATTATTTATTTTTGGTCCAGTGCACGGATCCACTCAAAAATACACACAGTTTTGGTGCACTTATAAATAAGTATAGATTCATGAGCATGAATAAATTATTTTTTTTAAATTCCCTATAAATTTGTCTAACTTTAAAGTTATCATTAGTTATGCTCATGAATGAGGGACGGGCAGGCGCATGCTGTCCAGGCAGGTATTCATGAGAAAATGTAATAGAACCAAACGTGAGATTATTGAATGAAAGTCTGACCCCATCAAGACACAAACGCCATCTGGTGTTTTTAATGTGCATTGTTTGTCACTGAACAGTCTTAAATCGCAGTCCCTGAGCAAACCTCCGGTATTTAACACTCCTCTACGCCTACTTTAATCAAAGGTGCAGGATATTTGTTGGTACCTCATATAATGAACGCTACAGCAGGGGGTTGAGCTTTCTCTTTCAAAGTTACAGTTATGGAACAGTTTTTTTTTTTGTTATTGTTTAACTTTAGGCTAAAAACCTAAGAGGGACTCATGGCCACAGAGTGTTTTGGTGAACCGGGATGTTTGGTTGCTGTTCTCCTGTTGCTGTTTGGATATGGTTTGTGCTGATTTACATCCCACAATATTTACAGTACAAAAACTTTTTCTTTGCTACTAGAGTCTTGTTTACTGCATTTACTTTATTTATCTCATAGACAATATAAGCCTAACCCTAACCCAAGGTCATCCCATAAGGTTCCCCATATGAGAGGTTACTACGGCATATACTATAGTACATACCATTGAATAACCCCTAGTATTACCATAGCACTTTACCACAGTAAGCACCATAGAACCTTATAGAGTACCGGGGTAGATACTGTGGCACTTCAGTAGGTACTGTGGTAGTATTATAGTGTGTACCGCAATATTTTGGTCAATACCATTGTGCTTACTGGGTACCACAGTGGCTACCAAAGTTCAGTAGGTGTCTATTATGGTATGTCTGTTCTGTGTATACTGTACCATATTACATATTTTAGTACATATTACAGATGTAGTATAATACAGGCAGTACCGTATTAGATACCTGCTGAACTTTGGTAGCCACAGTGGTACCCAAGAAGCACCAAAGTATCGTGTATTAACCTTTGGAGGAGACCATAAAAGTTAAAATGACACTGCAGAGGTTACTATAGAAATATTATCATTATGGTACATTAACATGTATAATATACAGTATTTCTTGATAGTATTCTGGCACATGCTCCATAGTACCATACCATAGTACATATACTGTCCAATCATGTTCCATAGTGTGGCACATGTACTATATCAGCTATGGTACTTTCAAAAATCCCGCTGTACTACAGTATATACCATCAGACTACCACGCTTAAATTTCTTATGGGTGCTTTGAACAGTAGGAATCGTTAATGTTTCTTTATCAGAGTACAATGTCCAATTGCTGACAGGCATCGTATTCATACTGTAAAACAATAAACACTTTCGTTTCGTTTCTGAGTTGATAAGAAGTTACAGAGAAAGTACCTTGAACTTTATGTATTTTAAAGCAACTTCTTCGTCCTTCCCGTGTTCTCTTTCTTTATTCTTCTTCGGGACTACAGTAGTGTGTGTATGCAGGATATTTTCTACCATCAAGCTGCTGAATTGCAAGTTTGGGAAGGGTCTCTGTTCTCCTGTAATGTTTATGATGTCCTGATAACTTTGTGATGACTTGTTTTGTGTGTGTGAGTTTTTTATTTTTTGAAGTGTGAAAGTTTAAAGTGTGATGAGCTTAAACACATAAATTCATTTGACACCATAAGATAAATAAAAGTCGAATAGTTTGCAAATCATCCCTGATCCCTGGTGGACTAACAGCTAGCAATAGACACGTTTACTGCCCTGGCCCGGGTTTGAGTCCTTGGTTTATTAATCAACTAACCCCAGCCACTCAAATGTATTAGTTAATAACAATAAGTGTGCATTGTGAATTCTGCTTTTTTTTTTATAGGGATAGTTGTATGAGATCATGGAGAGTAAACACGTTTTAGGACCGATGTTCAGAGTTGTTAAGAAGTTGAAACAGGAACACACTGGACATGACCGGAATGGAGACGTCTTCATCGTGCAACGTGATAAAAAGGTCCATGATGCTGGGTTGTTCTTGGACGGGCAGATCGTTCAGTTAAAAAGTAAAGCACTTTTGTAATGTTTATAATACAGCTAAATACATAATGAAGAAAATGCTGTATAATGTAATATCATTAACGGATAAACAGTATGTGTGTGTGTGTGTGTGTGTGTGTGTGTGTGTTCCTGGTAAAGTAAATTGGCAAGAGTGACTGTGTGGTCTGATGAAGCGGATGATTACTGTTCCTTTAATTTATGGTCATTTATGGTTAGCACTGTGGCCTCACACTTCCAGTGGTTCAAGTTCAAGTCCCGTCTCTGGTCTGGGCGTGCGTGGAGTTTGCATGTTCTTCTTATGCTTTGGTGGGTTTCCTCTTGGAAACCCACTCTGCTTCCTGCCACAATCCAAACACATGCAGTTTAGACTAGTTGGCGTTTCCAAATTTCCTGTGTTGTGTTCTTGTATGCCCTGTGATTGACTGACATCCCTTCCAGGGTGTACCCTGCCTCGTGCCCCTTTGGGATAGGCTTCAGGCCCCAAGTGACCCTGTACAGGATAAGTGGTATAGTTAAATTAGTAGAATCTGTTCTCACTTACATTATAACAGCTTTAAAAGTCGTTTCTTCCTCATCAGCCTCTCTTAAAGTTAATGAGCAGGCTTTCAGATCAGGGACCTGTTCCCAGATCTTCACTTAGCTACACTTGAGCTAATTGCTCACTATTTTTGATGATGATGTTAGAACATCATCATTTAGATCTAAATACTGCTTATTCTTGTTACTGGAGCAATTGTGGATCAAAAACTCAAACTCGCAGCATCGGAGAGTACAGATACATGAGTGGACTCGGGTACGGAACAACATTACTAATGTAAAAACTGACAGATGGTGAAGTTTGGGGTGTATGTCTTATTAAGACATAGTATGAAGCAATTGTCCATAATATGAATACATCTACCTATAGCATGCTACAGTACATCTAGTCTATAATACGAATACAGTCTAGAAGAACAACAACAAACAAAAAAAACTAGTCATGTTAATTCCTAAAGCTTAAGCTATTCTGTCAGAAACACTAAAGTTACTCTTACAGAAGACTCCTTTCATGCATGTTAAAGAAATGTGTCCTTAGTGATAATAGTTACACGCTTTAAGAAATCTGTTTATGTGGAGCTGAGAGTCTGTGCTGCCCTCTTCTGGCCAGTCAGTGGAATTGGCTGGAAACTTTACATCTTGGAGAGAAAAACACTGTATAATCTTAAATACCCAGAAGTGAGTAGAGTAGCCAAAAATTGTACTAAAGTAAGAGTAAGTAAATATTTAGTGAAAAGACAAAATTCAATATTTCAATATTCAATTCAATATTCCGATTCATTAAATTTTTTTTTTTTGAGAAATTATGTAAGCAGCCAGACAAAATTATGAAATAATGTACAAAATCTGACATCTCCAAATAATAAAATAAATGTATTTAAAATAAATGAATGAAACTAAATATCTTGTTTAAATTAAGGAACAAGAAACACAAATGTCCTAATCTCACTTTTTTCACAATATAAAGCTTTTGAAACAAATACAAACAGCTAATCTAACCGGGCAATGAAATAAAGAATATCTAATGTGTAGAATAAATGGTTAGAAAAGTAACGAGTCGAGTGTAGCAGAGTACGAGTAGCGTTTCTTCTTCACAAATCTACTCAAGTAAAAGTAAAAAGTACGGTGCGGGAAAACTACTCATAGAAGTACTTTAAAAAAAAAAAAGTTACTTAAGTAAATGTAACGGAGTAAATCTAACTCGTTACTACCACCTCTGTAAATACCATGTAACTGCATAGCATTACACATCATATACCCACCATTTCCGTATGAGAGTGCAGCATCATTGGTTCACATATACAGTACTTAAAGAGTAGAGAAACTAATAGAGTAAATAAAACTGCTTTATAGACCTTTTGCAGACATGACGCCAGTCACAACAGCTTATGGCGGACGCACCGTTAACCGTCGTTATTGGGTATTTATGTTGATAATTATGTACCTTATGATTCCCTGATTATATACCAGATTACCTGATACTTTGTCTTACAGATAAAAGTGTAAACTGGCAATCAATAGCTTCTGTTCTGCTGATTATTTTCATATGCAGTATGTCATAGTGGACTTTTTATTGAAAAGAGAAACTAGCCTGTTTAAAATGGATAAAAGAAGTTAATAAGGATATTAAATAGCAAATTTTCTAGTGTTAGCTCATTCAGTGCTTCTGTTGTGTTTACGCTTCATAAAATGATATGCAGGTAACATTAACTAATCCTGACATTTCTAACTAATAGCTAACTAACGGTTTTGGGCTTGAATGCCAAATAGCATAAAAAAGAAAGCTAGGGTATAGAATCCCTTGTTCCACACACCAAGTTGTGTGATTAGAGGTTAGAGAGGGATTTGGGATTCAGCCTTGTTAGAAAGCTACTGTAGCCTTGTAGCAATTCAGAGTGACTAAAAAGCATTTACTAAGCAGACAGCATGTTGTTTAAGATGGTGTAACATTATCTGGTTTGTTTTTCTGCTTCTATGGCTGGTTTTGAATGTGGGGAGGGACCATCGCAGCCAGACATGACATCATATCCAAAGGTTTATATAATGCAGAGGCAAAATGTGAAGTGATATGCACATTCACTTTTTTTTCTTTTTTTCTTAATAGGGACATTTTTCAAGAATACAGAGATAGGCAAAGTAAATGTGGATGGGTTCACTGGAGGGAACAGATTTGCAATTTACAGGAAGATCTCAGCAATCCCTCGTTCATTCAAAGAAAATGTCGAAGAAGCAATGAGCAGACGTCTGGAAAAGAATTTTTCTCAATACAACTGTATTGAGTTTGTCCTGGAACTTCTTGAAATTTATCTGGAGGTAAAACTATTTATTTCCATGCACAATAATAAAAACACTTGATTTAGACTCGTGTTTGATTTAGGCAAATAAAGCATCGCGAAATATACAGTAGTGAAGGTCAGTTTCTTGGAAAGTGCATCATGCTTGAGTTTCTTTTTCTCTCTTGTCATGACAACATTTCATTTGATGGTTGATGTTGTATGTTTTTTTTTTTTCCCCAGCCAACTGAATCTGACTGCAAGAAGATTTGCTCCGGCGCTAAGCCAAAGGGCTTCAATGTTGTCAAAGGATTTTCTGATGAATACAGTGGAAATGCTAAACTAGGAGACTTGTTCATTGTGCAAAGTGGGATATTTGTCTTTGAATCATACTATGCTGGAGTCTGCTGCCATGAAAACAGACCAGAGATTATCCAGTTCACATGTAAATCTCTTTCTGTGTGTGTGTGAACTGCATCTTGATAAATTAGAATATCATGAAGTTTCATTTTCTTTTGTAATCTAATTTAAAATGTTCAAGTGGAATATTCTAGACTTGTACTTTTTTCCTTTTGATTATGGCTCGCAGCTCATGAAAATCAAAATTCCAATATTTCAAAATATTAGAATATTTAATTTTGAGTAAACTATGTAATATTCATACAGTGTAAATACCGTGTACCCCTTAGTCTAGTTCAGCTCACACATGAGGGGCCGTGACCAATATTGAGTGCATAAATGAACAATACATTTTTAGAATTTCCGTCTTGTCAATCCTTTTTTGACTGATTTAATTGAGTATTCTAATATTTTGACACTCCAGATGTTTGAGATTTCCATGAGCTCTAAGCAGTAATCATCTAAACAAAATACCAAAAATAAAAAGGCTTGGAATATGTAACTTACATGTATTGAATCTAGAATGCATGAGAGTTCTTTTTACGAAAGAAAATAAAATTTCCACCTTGTTTCTTTTCACTAGCACAAAAGATTGGATTACTCGTGACCAGTGTCGTGAACAAAGTGCACATGAACACGTTCTCGGCAGACAGGAAATTTGCTATTTATAGAAAAAAAAAAACGGGAATCCCAGACTCGTTCAAAAGAAAAGTTGATGAAGCCATGAGCAAAATGCCACAATATATGTTTTTTAGTTACGATTCTGTTCAATTTGCCCTGGAACTACTGGAGAATAAATTGGAGGTAATATACTGTATACTGTACATAAAACTACTATGGTTTGTTAAGGCAAATTATTTAATACAGTATGTATTCATATATTCATTGGTATGTGCGTGTTATGTTCATTTTACAGAAGACTGAAAGAGATGTGGAAAGTTTGACTGAGCGGTTATTTGGTGGTTTATCTGAATGAGTGCAGGTCTGTAGAACCGATTCTTCTGTTCATTTCTCTGAATGACGACTAAGGCGTGTTATCTGGACAAACAGATGAGACGAGAGTCTGCTCATGAATGATTAACCACATTTACTTATTTTACTGTTTTGAAAATCCGCAGTGTCACAGTATTATTTAAATTAAATCAGATTTGTAATCTTGTGATTCATACAGATAAAAATTAACATACAGTAACATAAAACAGTAAATTATTTTTAGTTTCAAAGTTTCATTGTAAGTGAGGGTGATTATTGATAAATTGTGTGATTGTTTGATTTCAAAAAGACATCAAATTTGTGTTATATAATTAATCTAGCTTTCTCATTTATCTTGAATTTTGATAAAACATGTACATTTAGGATTTTCCTGACCTTGTTCAACAACTGTATTAAAAAGATCATTGTACGTACCATTGGACCTTGGGATGGATTGTACCAAGAACCACTCAAACATACAGAGGACTACTGAAGTTGTACTGAAGACCACCCAAACGTACCCGGACCATTCAAACTGTGCTGAGGATCATCAATTTGTTCTGAGGACCACCCAAACATACTGAGGACCATCACCTTGTCTTGAGGATGACTCAAATGTACTGAGGACCGTCCAAACATCCTGAGGACCACCTGATCATTGTTATTTGTGCACTAACAAATAAAAGTGTACCAATATGTTATAAACATTATTATAGGCAATTACGTTTAAAAATAGTAATGATTAAAAAAAAAGAAGGTTATAAACAAACCTTTTTAGCTTAGACAATATTTAATAAAATCCTGCATATTTGTCAGTTATTCAGTCCTATTCTATCTCAAAATCTTGTAACAATCTTCATGAATGTTCAGTGTCATTTAAATAACAGCTGGATTTAAGGAGAGCTAATGGATGTGTTTGAGTCTGGAGCCCACTAGAGGGCAGTGTGATTCCATATCAAGGCTGTAAAAGTGTAACAGTGAATTGTCTAATCAAAATAGATTTAAAAAATGGTCAAAGGTTGCAAATGTCTAATTTCAGGGTAGAAAAAGCAGCATGATGCATAACATCATGTAGAGACGGGGCAACACCGTGTCAGAGGAGAAGGACAAAGAGCTCACAGGAAGAAGCACTTTTTTTTTTTTTTTTACAACAATGTTGAGCAGCAGAAATCAGAAATCAGGAAAATATTAAATAAAAAATCAGGAACTATTCCTGTCAACAAACAGGGAACTGAGGCTACAGTTTGTGCAGGATTGCAATCCTGGTCCACATGGCTGTGGATCCTGAGCCTTCCTGAGTTAGCTCCAACCGGTCTAGCCATTCTCATCAACAACTTTGGGAACGTCAATAAGCTTAATCTGCAGAGGGAGAAAACCAGAGCACCCGGAGGAAACCCACCAAGCACGGAGAGAACATGCAAACTCCATGCACACAGACCCCCGAAGCAGGAATCAAACTCCCGACCCTGTAGGAGCAAGGCGACAGTGCTAACCACTGGGAAATTGATCTGGATTTCAAATGAGATTTTATATAATAAAGAAGTCGTGCTTGTATCTGTAACACTGTTAGAATTAACAACACACTTTCAACCTTCTCAAAATCAGATATGCTGCCCATATATTACCAGCTTAGCGGTCAATAATGTACGTTATTAATCATGACAAGTAAAAAAAAAGTGAAACAGGCAAAATTAGTCTTTCATGGTTTCAATTTTATACAGAACGAACACATCATTCAAAATATTTCCTTTCAAAACCAAGAGCTCCTTCCTGACAGTGAAAATATTCTATTTTGTGTTCTGTTTAACTGATATCTAACATTTAATAAACTATTGAACATATGTGTACTGTATTTGCAAACAAAATGACGTCCCTGCAGACTATTTCTAAACATTTCTAAACTTAAAAAGAAGAAAGAAAAAAAAAAGAAAAAAAAAAAAAAAAAAACTCAAAACTCCAGCTGAAATACATCAGTATTAAATACAGCAGTGGTTCACCAGTGTATTAATGCTGAAATGTCTTTGATCGTACAAACATCGATGTCTAACAAGGTAAAGAATGCCCTTCGAGTGGACGTTATCGTCAAAAATGCAGATTCAACAAGGCACCACTGGAATACATTCGAGATCTGATGTATAGTTTGGTTCCTTTCTAACAAAAAATGTTAAAGAAGTTTTGTATTCTTTGCAACAAAATGATGAATAACAAACAAAAATGCTGAAATAACAAAAATGCACAAATCTAACTCGGATTAATTCTGTTTCTTTTGTCTTCCTTTGAAAGTGTCCATGAAGTTGAAAGCTCCGAAGTACATGCCCAGGATCATGGCACCCTTAAACGGCAGGAAACTGTGAATAAATAAATAAATAAATAAATAAACAAATCACAAATTCATGGGAGACAACTGGCTTTGTCAAGTTTTCATGGTGCAAGTTTTTCTTGTGCAAGAAAAAAAAAAAAAAAATACCCACTCATTGAGGAATAAGGACGGGGTCATGCCTATGTTCCCAGGGTCGTTTGTTCCTATAAGATTTGTATGGCACATAATAGGAGCATGACAAATGGTTCTATGTTCCCCAGTTCTAGGATCCTGGTCTAAATAGCACATAATGAAAACATGGAATTTTCCAGCTCTCTATTTGTGTTCTAGAAACCACCAAAACCATAGATAATGATAAGCATTAGTTCTGTTGAGTTTTAATAGTTCTGAAGCCTCGTTCCTGGACAATATTCAGGAAACATTTTAAGTGTTAATGTGTGTTAACTGAAAAGTGAATTCAGGAACACAGGATGTTCTGCACCAATCAACTAAACGTCATGAACTGGTGTATAGATAACTCTCACGTGCTTGATTAGAATGCCTTTTCTGTGTATGTGTTATTTATTTATATAATTATTATAATTTTTTTTGCTTGTATATTAATTTATTATGCTTGTATACCAGTTACTTTTTATTTGGTTTATATTAAGTAAATGATTGTCCTGAAGTACATGTATATTTGACACATTTCAGGGTTTAGTGCTGTAATATCCTGCCTTTATAACTTTAAGAATATAATAATAAGAATATAACTTTCTTATGACTATATGATTCATAAATATGTATTTAAATCAAACTTTGGGAGAAAACAAGTCTTGGTTTACGACCACCGAGTATCATGTATCACGCATTCGCTTCTTGTTTTGTTTTGCCGAGCGTCACGTGATCACAACTGAGCCGACGGTTTTTCTCTCTCTTGCGCTGCAGAATTGTGGGTAATCGTCTCCCCTGCTGGGTCTTAGTGCTCGTCTCTTACT
>JAQQZS010000018.1:20541998-20550237 GCA_030068045.1 Platyallabes tihoni | reverse complement strand
ATCAGTCGTCCTGGTCCCTTTGCAGAAAAACAGCCCCAAAGCATGATGTTTCCACCCCCATGCTTCACAGTAGGTACGGTGTTCTTTGGCTGCAACTCAACATATTTTCTCCTCAAAAAACAAAGTTCTATTTTGGTTTCATCTGACCATATGACATTCTCCCAATCCTCTTCTGGATCATCCAAATCCTCTCTAGCAAACTTCAGACGGGCCTGGACATGTACTGGCTTAAGCAGGGGGGACACGTCTGGCACTACAGGATTTGAGTCCCTGGCAATGCAGTGCGTTATTGATGGTAGCCTTTCTTACTTTGGTCCCAGTTCTCTGCAGGTCATTCACTAGGTCCCCCCGTGTGGTTCTGGAGCCCCAGATCAAGGGACATTATCAGTCTTGTATGTTTTCCATTTTCTAATAATTGCTCCCACAGTTGATTTCTTCACACCAAGCTGCTTATCTACTGCAGATTCAGTCTTCTCAGTCTGATGCAGGTCTACAATTTTGTTTCTGGTGTTCTGTGACTACTCTTTGGTCTTGGCCATAGTGGAGTTTGGAGTGTGACTGTTTGAGGTTGTGGACAGGTGTCTTTTATACTGATAACAAATGACAGGTAACGAGTGGAGGACAGAGGTGCCAGTTGTTTGGTCTCACTTCCCAGCGCCATGGTCAGGAAAAAATTCCAACACAGCATTTTAGCAAAAACACCTCATACACACTGTCAAGTCCAGACCTGCTGTGGTGGGGCCTTAAGAAGGTTGTACATAAGTAAGTATGGCAAGGTGAAAAATGTCGTATGTTGTTGGTTGTCTGAGGTTGTATTTGCCTAATACTGAGATACTTGTGTACTACTGTATTACACAAAAAAACACATAGAATTGAAAAAACCTTTGCACATGACTGTATTTAAGGCTGACCAAGCTGAAAACCAGCCAATCCTGGTCACTGGCCGATCGACTGGTGCATCTCTATTATAAATGTAATATATCTCTAATGTGAACAGTTTAAAGTCATCCTCCGACCTGTAGGATTATTCAGGAACTGCAAATTTTGCACCTCAAATGCAAAATGTATATAAATCAAAAATGATAACCAAAAGATAAATAATTGAATAATACTAAAAAAAGATATATATAATGGAGATTTTGGAACCAGTGAAGCGAGACATACTGTACATTACTACACTGAAGAATCACGAGACTTTCCCAATAAAATTCTTCCCCCATCTATACTAGAACCTTTTAAGATCCTTTGAAGTACTATCAAGTGCACACAACATAGCTAAATGTTAAATGTGTCACAGGTTGTAGATAAGAAAATAATAACCACCAGTCTAGTGTTTGTACCACATACTTACTGATTAATTCTAACGAGTTTTACTGGATGAGTTATTGTTCTTACATCCCAAACCTGGTTCTCATTGGAACTTTTCTGTGATAGACTTGAATAATGATCAATTAATTATCATGATTTCATGTAGAGATGGGCGAAAAAAATATGATTAAGCCATGAATCGTGATTCTTTTGTGCAGTGATTCACATATCGTCACACTAGTGATGGCTCGTTCATGAACGATTCGTTCTTTTTATTTGGGGGGGGGATTTTTCCCTGATTTTCTCCCTAATTTAGTCGTGTCCAATCTCCCCCAGTCACTAGGGGGCTCCCACAATAAGCTATTACTACCACTCAGTCGGGAGGGCCGAAAACTATCATGTGTTTCCTCCGAACCATGTGACGTCAGCCGACCGCATCTTTTCGAACTGCTCGCTCACGCTCCGTTGGGGGCGGAGTAACACACTCGGAGGACAGTGTAGGTTATGTACAGGAAACAGAATCGAACGATTCTTTCTCAATGACTCTTCTACTCTGAGTTGTTCGTTCCTTTGTCACGTGACTCCCATAGACGCTATGCAGTGCAATAGATTGAAAAGAACGAACGACTCAGACTAGAAGATATAAGAGGTGAACTGTTCATTCTGTTTATTATAATATGTCCTTAGCTGCACTGTAATATTTTAATTTCTGGACCTATAGCCTAAATTTGTGCATGTAGACGTATTGGGGGTCTTTTTATTCAAAATGCAACATTTTATTTTATTTCTTATCAAATGAACTAAATGACTCAAAAAAAGATTTGTTCATTTTGATGAACAAGATTCAAAGAACCGAGTCACTAAAATGATTCAAACGTCCCATCACAACATCACACTGACTCCAAAATGTTTTTTTTTTTTTTTTTTTTTAACTATTTGTAAATTTATAACAGAGATTAACGGGTCGATCGGCCAGTCACCAGAGTCGGCTGTTTTTTTGTTTTTGTTTTCAGTTTGATTGACCGGTGATCAGTCGATCAGCCTCAGATATAAACCATTCTGTACTTTTAAGTAAGAAAACTAATGTCATAAAGAACAGGGTACATTTAATTACTCATTTCTTAAAAGGTTTAAAATTGTAACGAAATTGGGGAAAAACATAATATTGAATCGGGATGTTTAAAAAAAAATAGTGATACTTATAGATATTGTTTTTTTTATGTTTACTTTTAATTAAAAATGTCTAAACATTAATATAACACAGAAAGTCTGGCTGAAGCTGGAATCACCTCACAAATGCTTTGAAAAACTACGGTCGGTTGTAATATCGCGATACTTGACACATTTAAAGGAACCGCGGGAAATATCGCGAGATTTCATTTTCCAAAGTGCATTTAAGATACAATATGAACTAAAACCACTACTAAACTTCGAAATGCACAAGTAGGCTCATTTTATACTGTTTTAAATCCCAGACTTACATGCCTTATGTCTGATTTAACTCGGTTCATGTTTAGGAGAGAGAGAAAGCAAAAATGAATACGGATTGCAGTATATTTATAAAAGAACAGGAAATTTGGTGTAAATATTACTTATCTGATCTTAACTGAACACTGAACAAGATAATTTCTTATTTTATTAATCGTTAACCCTAGTAAATAGATATCTAAGAGTCTTTAGCGCTTACCTGCTCCGTGTGTAAGAGTTAAACAGTTCTGAACTGATTCCTCACTCACCCACACACAAGACACACGCAGGACTACAGTATCATTGCGTAATACCGGTCTGAGTCACGTGATTGCTCTTCCGGGACGCGTCCCAAATCGATTTATTTTCTTTTTCAGGAGTAAACTCACTAGATTTGGCCCTGTGCAGGGTGTGAATTTTTGTTGTTGTTGTTAAAGTTGTTTTTTTTGTTGTTGTTGTTGTTGTTGGTTTATTTGTTTGGTATGTATGCCAAACCTAATGTTCATATTCTTTTTACACTTTTAAACACATGGATCACTTTAAGAAAACTGCAGCCAAACTGTGGCCTGATGGGAAAATTCCAGAAATTTTTTTTTTTTTTTTTTTTTTAAGAAAACTCCTACCTTTAGGGCATGTGGGTGAAAAGATAATAACTCTACTTGAACCTACGTAATGAGGAATCACATTTAATGTGTTGTGCATCTAATGAGAACATGATTAAACCAATTAATGAATGAATAAGTTCATTCATTCATTCATTCATTTTCCACAAGCGTAAGTATGCGTCGTTGAAAAAAAAAAAAACTATTTTTAAAGTGGATTATTAAATCAGGAACACAACATCGCTTTTACTTAACATTTTTATTTCACTTATGATGCAGGTTAAACTTCAGGTGGATATCCAAGTATGTCTGGCTGGACAGACATACAGACATACAGACATAGCATTTTCTGAGATTGGATTTGGGTCTTCCAATGAATGAAACGTATAAAAGATCATTGAAAGAGCGAGTTCTGACCAATGTACAGACAAATCTTTTATTTTATTTAAATAGATGAAACCTAGCCATTGTAGGGGTTCAGGAGGAGTCTAGAACCTATTCCATGGGCACCAAGTGGGAAACACCCAAGATAGGGTGCCCACTCATCACGGCACAAATGCACACAAGCACACACACACTTACACACTTACAAACTAGGATTGTGTGGATCAAGGATTTAGAACCTAGGTTTTCTTGCGTACAGAGCGCATAATTAGGAAGGCAAGACAAGACCATATCAGTTATTTTAGTTTTAACGATAATGTAATTGAAATATAGCTCAATTTAATTAAAGGAGGATCTATAGTATAATGCACTCTAGTATGTTATCTAGTCATTTGGGAAAAACAACATGTCACTCACTCTCTATAGAACTTATCCTGTACAGGGTCACGGGAAACCTGAAGCCTAACACAGGGGACTCGGGACACAAGGCAGTGTACACCCTGGATGGGGTGCCAATCCATTGCAGGGCACAAGCACTCACACACTACAAAGAGTTTTGGATGCATGTCTTTGGACTGTAGGGAGAAACCGGAGAACCCAGAGGAAACCCACCAACCACAAACGGAACATAGAGCACCATGCCACACTGAAAACTAATAAAGAAACTATGTGGGCCAAAATAATTTT
The DNA here is from genome assembly GCA_030068045.1 of Platyallabes tihoni. Taxonomy (NCBI): domain Eukaryota; kingdom Metazoa; phylum Chordata; class Actinopteri; order Siluriformes; family Clariidae; genus Platyallabes; species Platyallabes tihoni. Next base: position 20,545,789 of record JAQQZS010000018.1, on the reverse strand, counting down.
AACAACTTTTGGGGAGTATAGAAAAAACACTCCAGGTTGCATATCTTCATTCAATATCCGACATTTCATAAAACTTATTTTGCCAAAAGACCTGGTATTCCATGGTAGTAGTAAATATTTCATTGAAATCTATGTGATGAAGTGATGGGAATTCCTCTTTCAGCTCCCAATCATCCTAAGAGGTGAGAACAATGCATTAGGTTTGGTTCAAGTCATCATCCCTGCAACAATCCCCTGGGAACCATGCTTGCAATTCCACCCACTGTACCTGTACTCTCTCCGCAGCAGCAACAAGTGTGCAACCACCCAGGTCCTCCCCAAACCACGGTTGTGCAACACAACATAATCACTCATCACTCACTTACTACCACTACACCATCGTGCTGCTCACAACAGTCAGTTTCTCACAATTTTTAGTTCTCACCTCCAAATTTTGCCAATCAGTTTTTCACAGAATGAAAGTTAAGTTCGACGTTTCAACTTTAGACGATGTTTTTAGCTACTACCACTAAACAGGCCACGCCCACAAGGTACACAGAGCACAAGTGACTTGTCGACTTTTACAAGCATCAGCTTAGACATACTGTAGTTGGTGAAGTTGTGCCTAAGGTGTCCAGAGTAATTCAGATTAAACCCCCCACCCCACCCCAAAAAAAGGCAAAACAACCACACAAACACAAGCTCACGTTTGTCCTGCAGTCAGATTCATTTATTGTACTGTTTACAGCCAATCAGTTGGAAATGATTGATACACATTTTGACATAAACGTGAGAAACACACCATTATCATAAACACCTGGATTAAGTCTTGTACCTACTAGTTAAAAAAGAAATTCCATGATTTTGTGTAAACGAATCACTTTAACACTTGACGGAGAAAGCAGCGATTGTGATTCCTGCACTCGACAGGTTTGACCACAAACCAGAGATAGATAGATAGATAGATAGATAGATAGATAGATAGATAGATGCATGGTGTAAACACTCACACAAACCACTAAAAACACACACTTTTAACTACTGAACAGACGTTATTCAGGAAATATACTGTACGCATACTGTAAGTGCAAAGGTTATAGGCTTCACGATGCACTATGGGGATTCGATTCTTTTGAACTACTTACAGCTTTTAAATGAATTGAATAATGATTCATTTGATTCACCATGAAACAAGTGACAACATGGGGTCGTAGGATCGTTATTTATTGTATCTACATAACAGATGACTGTTTTTTGACTGAAATAGATGTAAATATTTACCATTTGTTTAAAAAATATAGGCAATTCTGTTTATTTTTTAATATTGTGAATCTAATGCACAGTTATTCTGCAAGACAGTGAAAAACATATAATCAGAGGCTCTTATTTAATTGTACTCTGCTTCATTTATTTGATTTATTGTACTTTGAGAACTGTACATAGGATTTAAAATAATAAAATAATAACATTGTTTTGATTTCAAACTGATTCACTAATATAATTGACTTAAAAGAGTCGCACAAAGGATCACCCATGATGAATCTCCATCTTTATAGAATGACTTTATGACATTAATCTCATGATAAATTAGCATTAAGTGGTAAGCTATGCACACATTAGTGACTGTTTTGCGACGATGAGAGTCTTGAATCTTTGCATCAGCTCTTAATCCATGAAGCCTCCGTATCTCTTGTGCGTCTCGGGCAACGCGTTCTCCGCTCCCTCCTCCTCCCAGCGTTTGTGAAGACCGTAGGATTTGGGCTCGTCCAGCCACTGCGGTCTGCCCACCCTGCGCATGAAGCCTCCATAGCGCTTCTGGAGCTCCTTGCCCGGCTCATCGGCGTTCAGGCCCGCCCTCAGGATCGTCCTCAGGACGTCCAGCTCCTCGTCGGAAACTCCATCGGATTCGTCCCTCGTGAGGTCTTCGGATGCCTTCTTCATCATGAAGCCACCGTAGCGTTTCATAAAGCCACCGTATTTCTTGGACAGGAGGTGCTCGGCGCTGTCAGACTCGGGTTTTTGATCCGCAGTGGCAGGCTCGTCTTTGCTCAGAGCGTTCCGACAGAGGCCCAGCTTCCTCAGGTCCACGCTGCTCCCACACTCCAGCGTGCAGGGCTACAGGAGAAAAACACATGTAAAGATACACAGGACGTTCTGTGGTGGGATTTCCTTATTGCGATATGGCATAAAGATTGGCAAATTACCTGATGTCTAATTATTGGGAATGGTAAAAGTAACCACAACAATCTCTCTCTCTCTTACTCACTCTGGGTTATCCCAGGGGATTCAGGGCACGAGGTGGGGTACACCCTGGACAGGGTTGCAATCCATTACAGAGTACACACACGCACACTGTGCGCAATTTGGAAATGCCAGTTTAGCCTACTCTGCATGTCTTTGGACTATGGGAGTACCTGAGGAAACCCGCCAAGTCCTAGGAAGAACCCACCAACTCCTAGGAAGAACCACTAACTCCTAGGAAGAACCACTAACTCCTAGGAAGAACCCACCAACTCCTAGGAAGAACCACCAACTCCTAGGAAGATCCCACCAACTCCTAGGAAGAACCACCAACTCCTAGGAAGAACCCACCAACTCCTAGAAAGAACCCACCAACTCCTAGGAAGAACCCACCAACTCCTAGGAAGAACCACCAACTCCTAGGAAGAACCCACCAACTCCTAGGAAGAACCACCAACTCCTAGGAAGAACCCACCAACTCCTAGGAAGAATCACCAACTCCTAGGAATCCTATGTACAGTACTTCACCCATTTCTTTTACAGTGACAGAAGTGTGACCGCTGTACAGTATTTGTCAATCCCAGGTAAGGAGGTGTGGCCTGTTGCCTGTCAGTTCTGGTCGAGGAGGTGTGGCCTGTTTATCTGTCAGTCCCACTAAAGAGAGTGTATCCTTTGTATTTGTAACGAAGCACTGGTCACTGTTCTCATCAGTCCCTCTATATGAAGTGTGTCCTTGGTTCTTGTCAATCACTATGAAATGGAAGCGGTTTTTCTTGTCATTATCATTAAAATCCTATGTTTTTAGAAGTTGTTTTTATAAAAATAATATTTCCTTTGGCTGTTTAAGTTTGATGGGGGTGTGGCCTCTTTGTTTTTTAGTGGCACAGAAATAGGCGTGGCCTCTGTTCCTCTCAGTCAGACTAATGGAGGCAGGAACTGTGTGACATCTATCAGTTCCACTAAAGATGGCTTGAAGTACATTAAAAGGGGCGTGGCCTACGCGCTTGTCATTCACACATAAAAAAGTCTGGCCTATGTTCTTGCCAGTTCCTATGAAAGGGGTGCGGCCTCGGTGCTCGTCAGTCTCAACGAAGACGACATGCCATTTATGATGTTTGAGGTTTGGGATCTGTGTCTATTAAAGGCAGCACTGGAGGCGTGGCCTGTGTAGTGAAGGGGCGTGTCCTATAAACCTGTCAGTCGCAGTGAAGCAGACGTAGCTTCTGTGCTTAGTAATTTTAGTGAAGGAGGCGTGGCCTAAATGGTCCATGCCAGTTGCAATGAAGAGGGAAAAGTTCTGTTTATCGAGAACAAGTGAAGTAGGCGTGGCCTCTGTGACATCAGTTCTAGTGAAAGGGGCATGGCTTCTGGGAACGCAATGCTTTTTTTTTTTAATACTCGAAGCTATCACATACTGTTGCATTAAAACGGCTGGAAATTGTCTATTTCAATTTGTTCTCTCTTGTAAATGTATATTAAAGTGTCATATAATCTTGCAAAGAAACCCCGTGAGGACACTCGCCGATGAAATCCGGAGTCTCCACAAGGTGGCACACGGAGCCTGGAAGCCC